>PVKU01003857.1:109835-156210 GCA_004027475.1 Anoura caudifer | reverse complement strand
AAAGCAGCATCTGCTACCTGTCCTTCCCCGACTCCCACTCCGGTAGGCTGCTCCAACTCTCCCTGCTCTGGGGCCAGGGTGTGGGGGGTAGAGAGGAAGAAGGTGGGGAGGTGAGGCTGTCCCGGGGCCCCTGTGGCCCAGGCCCCATCCCCCACTCTGTGGAGACACCCAGAGCCCCACAATGCAGCAGAGGCAGCTGGGTTCCCCTTGTTTGTGTGGAAAGAGGGACCAGCAGGGTCTGGTGTCCTTGATCCTGCCACTTCGGCCCCCCCATAGCTGTCTCTGCTCCTCCTAGGGCCCCAGGTTCTGGGCAGGCTCAGGCCGCCACACTGCATGCGGACAGTGGGCAGCTGCTGGTGCGTCTGTGTTCAGAGTTCATTCTGAAATTTTTGGGTACAGGATTGAGGACACAGGGACTCCCACGGGGAGGATGAGGCCCAGCACCGGGCTTCTCTCTGGGGCCTCCAGAGCCCATCGGAAGCCAGACTACAGGGCCCTTGCCTATTGCTGCGCCCCCACCACGCATGGGGGCAAGTGGGGCTCCAGCCCTGACGTGGAGTGGCGGGGGCTGCCTCCCTTCCCAGGCTGCCTCGGAGACACACAGTTCAGCTTCCGAATCCGTCAGTGTGGAGGGCAGAGGAGCCCCGGGCCTACCGATGATGGGCACTATGACAGTGAGGCCCCCGTGACACTGCAGGTGAGCATGGGCTGCCTCTCCAGGCTGCTCCGGCCTCTGCCCACAGACCGGGGACAGGCTCGTGTGGCGGTGCTTTCCAGGCGCCTGGGCCCCGCATGGCAGGAGAGGCACTGGCCAGCCCCAGCCTCCGTGGGGGTGGGCCGGCTCTTCTGGGGACTCCCTAGGGTCCCTGGCGCTCATCCTGTATACCACACATGCAACAGGGTGTGGCTTGGTGCACAGAGGCCTGCAGGAGCCCTCGGGGGCTCCCGGCCCCGGGCCTCTCCCCACTGTGCCTGCAGACGTGCTCCCTGTAGAGGCGATGGCCACTTTCTGAGCCCGGGACGCCCGGGGCTTGAGCCCACAACCCCACAACCGGGTGGGGCCCGTGGGTGGAGCAGCCTCTGCACAGTGGGCGGTCTGGGAGGTGGGGTGGGGGCGTGGCACTGGGAGAGTGGGAGCAGCCTGGCTGACTGCTTCTTCTAGAGGGAGCGGGCGCACTACTTTGGCTACGTGTACTTCCGGCAGGTGAAGGACAGCTCCGTGAAGAGGGGCTACTTCCAGAAGGTGAGCCACCTGGTCCCTCTGGGGTGGCACCTCTGAGAGGAGGGGCCAGTGGCCATGGAGGGGCTGAGGGGCTGGGGTCCTGAGCCTCCAGGAGCACCCCTCCTGCAGCCACTTGGTACCAGGGGAACACACTCCCCTGGGCCACATGGGCCACCTGACCTGGGCAGCGGGCAGGTGGTAGGGCTGCCCCAGCACCCAGCTCTTGCTGCAGACCCTCTGGGGTGTGGGTCCCCCTGACCCTTCCTCACCTGCACCGGCACCCATGGCCTTGTGTCTCGGGCCCCGGACACCCTGCTCCTCACTGTTGGCCAGAGGGGGCCTGGTCACTCTTTCAGGGTTAGACGACTTCAGCCTGGAACTCAGACACTCAAAGCAAAAGCTGCTTGATCGCTGGGAGGTCATCCCAGATGTCCTGGCCATGAGCATTTCCCTGTGACAGCTGGGCTCCAGCCCTCTCCCATGTCACTGGGGCCCCTTCCTATTTGGGGTCCTGAGCTCTGCGTGGGGCCATCCTGGGCACAGTTGTCCTACGTAGTTGGGTGGACTCTGGATGAGCAGGCCTCAGGGGTCCCTGCAGACTCCTGAGGGGCTGGGTGACATCTCACTGGCCCCACGGGCCCTGCAGTCTCTGGTGCTGGTGTCTCGCCTGCCCTTCGTCCGGCTGTTCCAGGCACTGCTGAGCCTGGTCGCCCCCGAGTACTTTGACAAGCTGGCACCCTGCCTGGAAGCAGGTGAGTGGCCACCAGGGAGGCCTCATCGTCGGCTGTAGAGCCCAGCGGCTGCAGCTGCAGGCTCCTGACGCTGACCACCTGCGCCCACAGTGTGTAATGAGATCGACCAGTGGCCGGCCCCCGTGCCTGGGCAGACCCTGAACCTCCCTGTCGTGGGAGTCGTCCTGCAGGTGAGGGTTGGCCAGCCGGGGCAGGAGGCTCCAAGGGCACAGCAGTGCCCACTCATGATTGGCAGCTGCTCCCTCCGTCCACAGGTGTACATCCCATCCAGGGCAGACAAACCAGAGTCCAGTCCTCTGAAGCAGAGTGGCCAAGAGGTGGGTTCCCCTCCTGGGCCAGAGGCACTGCACCTGCATCAACCCTGCCACCTGTCTCCTCCTCACCTACCTGCTGGGGGCCCTGTGCGGTGACCAGACACCAGCCAGAGCCAGGGGCTTGTGTCTGAGTGCAGGGCTGGGAATGGCCCCTCCTGTGCTGTGCAGGTGGGGACGAGGAGCTGCGGGGCCAAGGGCTGCCATCCCTAGGGCTCTCGTGGGGTGAGGGGTATTGCTTGGGGCTTGTAGAGTGGTAGCCTCGCCCTCAGCTTGATGCCACCACACCTCCTTGCAGAGCCTGCTGCCAGCGCCACTGGTCCTCACCAGTGTCCATGAGCTGGACCTGTTCAGGTGAGCCCTGTTGGCTGCTGCTTGCTGCCTAAGTAGACCCTGAGCGAGCCCACAAGGTTCAGGCCTGGCCAGGGTTGGGGCCCCAGGGACACTGCCTACCAGGAACTTACCCCGGGGCTGGTTCTGTCACATAAAAGTCCAGAAGAGGAACCCAGAGCCTGGTGTCTGCGCTGAGAGGAAATGGGCGCAGTTGGCAGGGAGGTGTCAGCAGGTAGGCATGGGGAGGGGAGGGCTGTGTTGGGAGGCACTTGCGCTGCCTGAGGCTGCCCCTCTGTGGGTGAACCTTTGAGGGAGAAAGGCTTGGAGACCTGGCTGGGCCCCGCAGGAGCCAGGGCAGCTGGCTCAGGCTGGGGCACAGGGCCAGGCCAACATGGGTGGACCCTCCGCATCTCTAAGCCCTGTTCCCATTGGGGCAGTGCATTCACCTATGCCCTGGGGAGGAGCCTCCACCCTGCCCAGCCTCTCTGAACTCCCCAACCTCCCCTGCCCCACCCAGGTGCTTGCAGCCTGTGCTCACCCATGTGCAGACGCTGTGGGAGCTCATGCTCCTCGGGGAGCCCCTGGTGGTGCTGGCACCCTCACCGGCTGTGTCCTCAGAGATGGTGCTGGCCTTGACCAGGTAGGCCGCCCAGTGGGAGGAGCGTCATCAGGGGCAGGGGGACTGCCCTGTTGAGCTTACTGGCCTACTTCGCCCACCCCCGCAGCTGCCTGCAGCCCCTCAGGTTCTGCTGTGACTATCGCCCCTACTTTACCATCCACGACAGCGAATTCAAGGAGTTCACCACGCGCACGCAGGCCCCGTAAGTGCTGTGCCCTCTTTGCCCCTCCCCCACCAGCTGCCAACTGAGCCACCACTGCCTCTTCTCTCTCTCCTCTCTCTAGACCCAACGTGGTCCTGGGAGTCACAAACCCTTTCTTTATCAAAACACTGCAGCACTGGCCCCACATCCTCCGTGTCGGGGAGCTCAAGATGTCAGGTGAGGCTGGCCTGGCCCCTGGTCCATGGTCCTGGGGAGGCGGGACAGGGCAGGCGCTCAGGCCCACCAAGGTCTGAGCCTATGGCACCAAGGCCTGACCCCTGGCGTTTCCTGTTTCGTAGGGGGTCTTCCTAAACAGGTCAAGCTGAAAAAACCCTCGAGGCTGAAGACCCTCGACACCAAACCAGGTGCGTGCCTCTCCAGGACCCAGGCATGGGCTCTGCATCCTGGGGGTTGGGGCGTCAGGATTCTGTGAGCGGGAAGAGTGAAGGGGGCGGGCTGTGGTGGTGTGGGAGGGGCCCCACAGGACCTCAGTCCTGCCCTCCCACCAGGCCTATACACCGAGTATACCGCGCACCTGCGCCGCGACAAGGCCCTGCTCAAGCGGCTGCTCAAGGGCCTGCAGAAGAAGCGGCCGGCAGGGGTGCTGACGGCACTGCTGAGGCGGCACCTCCTGGAGCTCACGCAGAGCTTTATCATTCCACTGGTGAGGCCCAGGGTGGGGGCAGGATCGCTGGGGCTGAGACCCCTGGGCTGAGGCCCCAGGCTAACTCCCCTCCCCGCCCCAGGAGCACTACATGGCCAGCCTCATGCCCCTGCAGAAGAGCATCACACCCTGGAAGGTGGGTGTCCGGGTCCAGGTAGCAGTGGGGGAGGGGCCAAGAGAGTGGGCTACTGTCCCAGTTCTAGAGGAGGGAAGGTCTGAGAGGGAAGACTGGGCTCCAGGCCATCCCCACACTGACCAGACCTCCCTTACAGGGCAGAGAAGTGGGGCAGCACTGAGGGGCTCGAGACCCTCCCCTCTGGGGTCTATTTCCAGCAGGGTGGCCCTGGAGCATGTCTGGGAGGTGTCCTGGGGGATGGCCCTGGCCAGCCCTGGCATACACAGGGCTTGTGAGGCTGCACCTGCCTGGGTGCCAGGGCTCACCTGGCTGCTGTCTCAGACTCCTCCCCAGATCCGCCCCTTCCACCAGGATGACTTCCTGTGCAGCCTGGAGCATGCTGGGCCCCAGCTCACCTGCATCCTCAAGGGTGACTGGTTGGGCCTCTACAGGTGGGTGGACACTAGTGGGGGACCCGAGGCTCCTGATGCTGTGGGGGCAGGGTGCCCACGCCCACCCAGCAGCACCCTGAGTCAGCCCCACCCACAGCCACTGTCTCTCATCACCCACAGGCGGTTTTTTAAGTCCCCTCACTTTGATGGCTGGTACCGGCAGCGGCGCAAAGAGATGGCTCATAAACTGGAGGCCCTGCACCTGGAGGCCATTTGTGAGGCGGTAAGGAGGGCTGTGGCTGAGGGGGACTGGGACTGGGGGGACCTTGGTGATGGGCAGCCCCATCTTTTCATGGCAGAACGTCGAGACCTGGATGCAGGGCAAGTCTGAGGTGGAGGTCGTGGACCTGGTCCTGAAGCTGCGGGAGAAGCTGGTGAGAGGCTCCCGCCCTGCCCAGCCTGGGCCGGGGCACTCGGAGGCTGCCTGCCCCTGACTGGCACTGCCCCTGCAGGTGCAGGCGCGGGGCCACCAGCTCCCCGTGAAGGAGGAGACGCTGGATCGGGCCTGGCTGTATGTCGAGACTGTCATCGGTTCCCTGCCCAAGGACCTGCAGGCCGTCCTGTGCCCACCCTAGGATAGGGCTGCAGGGGCCTCTGTGCCCCTGGGGGCCCGGGACTGGCCCAGTGAGGGGAGGGGCAGCCCCCTGTCAAGCATGAGCTCCCCGACCCGGGCTCCCTGATGCTCCCTGGCCTTGATCCCCTGCCCTGCCCCACTTCGTCCCAGCAGTAAAGGTGGCATTTGGAACCACAGCCTAGCCCCTGACTGATGGTGGATCCTCTTTTGGCCAGAGCCTCACCTCCCCCTGAGCCCCACCTGCCCTCTGCAGGGCTGCAGACTGGGCGGGCAGGGCTGGCTGTGAGCCCTTGCTGTTCTGGGCCTGGGGCCACCGCCCCCTCCAGGTGCCCATCTGCCGGAGCCCAGCAGGTCCCCAGACGTTGCATTTGATGTGTCCTTGAGCCCCATCAGGCTGCCCAGCTCAGGAGAGGGAGAGGCAGCTGACCAGCAGACCGCTCTCACACAGCCCACCCACTGCTCGTCTGCAGCTGGGGGTACTCACTGACAGTCTGGGCTTGGGATGGTGAGGAGCTCGGCCATGTGCTTCCTGGAGAGGCCACCAGGGAGCAGTGTGGGGCCCAGCCGTGGGGGGTGGGTGCCACCCCCGGGGGCATTATCCCAGGTCCCATCCCATGGAGGGACTGTTCTGTCTGCCCCTCGTGGCACTCGAGTCCGCCCTGCCCCCCGAGCCAGGGTCCTCCACAGCCGCGGCAGCCTCCGGCGCTGAGCTCTCAGTGGTGGCCCACGCCCCAGCCAGGCCCGCGCTGCCGCAGCACGGTAGAACTCAGCACCAGAAGGCGGTGGTGGCCAGTGGGAGGGCCGGTGTGAGGCACGGACCCCGCCTCCCAGCTCCCCACCCTCAGACCCCTCACTAGGGGGCGAGCTTGGCCTCCTGCTGGAGCGGCCTCCTGCTGGAGCGGGTGCTAGGGGAGTGAGCCCTGCGGCGGGGTGGGGGTTCCGTTTCTTCTGAAGCCTTGCCTGGTCCAGGACTGGGCGTCAGGGGAGAGTGCTCCCTGCCACCTCCGCCCTTGCGCCGGGTGGTCTCAGAGCCTCCCCTGCCGGCTTGCCAGGCCCTGCCCACAGCCTAGGACAGCCTGTCACTGCTCCCACTCCACAGAGCATGGCAGAGGCAGTAAACCCATTTTTGCAGAAGGAACAAACTGGAGGCCCTGCAGTGAGAGAGGCTCCGTGTTGGCCCTGAATGCCACTCTGAGGGGCCTGCCCCCGGCCATCTGGTCAGGAGGGGTGGCCTTCCCACGAAGGAAGCAGTCCCCACTCAGTCTGCAAGGACACCAGGACTGTCCTATGGCTGGCGGGCTCTCTGACCTCCACGAGAAAGGGCCAAGGGGACCATGAGGCCCTACCGTCAGCCGCCCTCGCTCAGCTAGTCCTAACCTCTGACCCCTAACCCCACTGGCCCGAGAGGCAGTGCCCCGGCCCTCACTATAACCCACTGCTGGGACGGGGGTGGGGGGGCGCATTCTCTACTCCTCTACTAAGGGGAGAGGAAGGGGTAGCTGGGTCAGAAGAAACAAACCTGCCCTCAGCAGAGCCCCGAGGACAGAAGGGCCTGGATGGGCAGAAGCCAGGTGGCCCCCCAGGGTGCAGTGCTGGTGGGCCCACCATGGCCTCCTGAGGCTTGAGGGCCTGGGTGGGGGAGGGACAGAGATGCAACCGGTCGCCCTGGGGACAGGAAAGACAGTTCACCCCCAAGCTTCCTGCACTCTATTTAAAGATTCCTGTAGTCTGGGATACTGGCCTTCCCACATGTTTGGTATTAAAATGCCCTGTGACAATACTTGCCTTAACTTCCTTTTTTTGATAAAAAGTTGGCATCCCTGTCAGATACTGGAAATGTTGGGGTGCCTTGTGGTGGGTGGTGGGGTGGGCTGGTGTGGATGCGGTTCAGGGCTGAAGGCGAGTAGGTCTGGCCCTGCTGGCTGGCTGGCTGAGGTGGGAGGGCAGTTGAGATGCCGAAGCAATGGCACCCTCCTATCCTAAATGCTCCCTCTGGGGGGCCGGTCCCGGGTGGGGAGCACACTGGGAGGAGATAGATGCCTGAGGGTGGGGAGGGGACGGAAGGAAGCAGACTGTCTGCAAAGGGGACAAGTCTGGGTGGAGGGCAGGTCCCCAAGGAGGGGAGGGGGTATCCAGTGTGGGGTGCGGTTTAGGGTTTGGGGAATGGTGCCGATCTTCCCCGAGTCCCCAGCTACTGCCACCTGTCCTGTCCTGTCCTGTCTTGAGACGGCCAGTGAGGAGCCAGCAGGAGCACGCAGGGTTCCCACCTCTTCTCAAGTCCAGAAGGGCCCAGGCCAGAAGCAGGGCCCTCTCAAGTACAGAGCTGACAGACCCGGGGCTTTCCACCTTCCTCCCGGCACTGAAAGACCCGCTGGTGGGTCCCGGGGCTTCCCTGGAGGCCCATAGCGGGCAGGCAGCTGTAGCCACGGGTTCGTTTGTCTGAAGACTCACAGACGCTGCCTTCCCTAGGAGCTTGGGGTGCTGAGGCTCCCGGGAACGGTTAAGGCCCGGCAGCCTCCATCTGGGAAAAGGCAAGGGGTGTGCCTGGCTTACTCCTAGGCGGTGGGTTGGGGCGCTCGGAGAGACCCGCAAGGGACCCTGTCCTCGCTCTGGCCCGGCGCGCTCCCGCAGCGCCGAGGCCTGGGTTCCCCTGTGACCCGGGACGCGCCCGGCGTGTGTGTCAGACGGACCGGCGCTCGCTGCCTGACGCGAACCTGGGCCCGAATCGGCCCGAACCTACCTGGTGCTGCGGCGCCCCACTGGGGTTTGGGGCACGAGGGGCGCCCGGGGAGCGACCAGCCCGCCCCTCATTCCCCCACCCTCGCCCCGCCCGCCCCCTGTTGGGGGCGGGGCCGCTGCTCCCGCGCGCTCCGGCCCCTCCTCGGCCACACAAAGGCCCGTCTCCATGGCAGCCGCGCGGGCCGGAGCGCAGCGCAGATCGCGGCCCGGGCGCCATCGAGCCTTGGCGAAGGACGTGCAGGTACTGAGATCCCGGTTCAGGGCCCGCAGGGCGAACACGCTGGTCTGGGGGCTTCACCATTAGCGCTGCTCCGCCCGGCCTGCTGCGCTCGGGGCGCGGGGACGTGGGGCAGCTGCTACTCCGCCGAGGGTAACTCGGGCCTTGGCCCCGTCCATGTGCCCAATCGGCTGGGACGGGCCGCTCCCGACCCACTGTCTTCCAGGCCGAGGGCTGCGGTGCGGGGGGGGGGGGGGGGGGGGGGGGGGGGGGGGGGGGGGGGGGGGGGGGGGGGGGGGGGGGGGGGGGGGGGGGGGGGGGGGGGGGGGGGGGGGGGGGGGCGGGTCTGGCTCAGCCGAGGGTCCCAGGGACCCCTCCCACCGCCTGTGTCTCTCCAGAGCGTCTTGCTCCCGTTCTTATTCCCCAATCTCCCTCCCCGCCCATGCCCTCCTCTCTCCAGCCGCCGAGATCCGAGATCCTTGCCCAGGGCAGAGGTCGCCCCTGTTGTGCCAGAGCTCATGCACCTATCCACCCAGCCGCGGTTTCGGGGTAGCCAAGCCCGGCTTTTCCCAGGACTGGACCTGTCGGCAGGCCAGGCAGCCCTCACGTTCCCTGGGACTTTCTGTGAGGAGGGCTTGGGCTGGGCCAGTCCAGGCTGGAAAGTGGTGCAGGGCTCTGAGTTGGGACTAGGGGCGCCCCGGCCCTGGGCCAGCTTCTTCCCAGGGCCTGGTTGGACAGTTCCGTTGTGTTTTGTTGGTGTGGTGCGTGGGTGGACGCCCTGCGACCCAGGAAGAACTGGGCAGTGCTTGGGCCCTGCACCTCAGTATGCCTCTGGAAGGAAGCTCTCTTAGGTAGGCCCTTTCCACCCGTCTGTGTTCAGGCTATGTAGCTGGTTTGGGGGCTTCCTTGTTTCAAGAGCCCCAGAGCTTCCGGCCAGAGGATTCCTCTTCCCAGCAACTTGGAAAAGGAGTAAAGGGGTCCCTCTGGGCCCACCATGGCTCCTAGTGGGGTTCAGGACTGAGGGCAAGGCTGGGCCTGAAAGCTCGTGGAATGTTCTGGGGCTTGAGGGGCTGTCTGGGGAGGTCCCCTCTCCTGTCTAATCTCAGCCCACTCCCGTGCCCAGATGTTACCCCAGCTTGGAGGAGGAGCCTTCGGAAGGTCTTGGACAGAGGGTGGGACGGTCCCGGGATGGTAGAGTCAGCAAGGGCCAGGCCCGGCCTGCTGGGTATTTTTGTGGTGTGACAGCTTTGAGGAATTCCCAGAGAAGATTGAGCACAAGCAGGTGGGCTCAGCTGATGTGAGCCTCCCACCTCCTCCCAATGTACTTACTGGGGTCCCAGTCTGAGGATGGCAGAGGGGGGGTGCCTGAGGTCTGACCAGGGGTTCCTTGCCCCAGAATGGGAGGGAAGTTACTGAGAAAAACAGGGTTTGGAATTCAAGTTACCCTCCCCCACCGGCCGCCTGCCAAGAAGGAATTATTTTGGATTATCCAGCCGTGTCCAGCCACCCAAGGGGGGAGGCTGCAGCCTGGGAGAGAAGGACCCACTTCCGGGGCCATGGGGTGAGAGCCTCAGGAGGAAGACGCAGGCGAGTCTGGGCAGCTCCCCCCTTCCTCCCAGGCCCTTCAGAGGCTGCTCAGACCGGTCGGAGGCGGGGCGGGGTGGGGTGGGAGGGGATGCGTCACCCTCGGGTTGGAGAAAGCCCAAAGTTGGCCCCAGTAGGCCTGTGGAGTCAGCCTGGGGGAGACTGGGGGGGCAGAAGGAGCCCTGGGTCCTATCCAGGGTCCAGCGGGAGGACCCCCTCCATCCGCAGAGGCCCCAGAACCATGGCCTTGAGCTAGGCTCAGGAGCACACCTGTAGTCGGTTACTCACACCCTGTGCTTCCCAGAGATGACAGGGAGCAGGTATGGGTGTGACTGAGGCTGCTTGGGGTGGGGCACTGGAGTCTCCCATGGGCACCGAAGCTCAGGCCACTTGCCTTCCCCTGACTGACCCTCTGACTGACAGCTAACGTGCACAGCCTCCCTCCAAGCTGCTCTGACCACCAAGCTCTCGCCCCTCATATGGCCCCACTTGGATTTGGGGCCTCCCCATCGGTCCCACAGCCGAGGATACTGAGACCATTAATGCGCCTGTGCCGGGTGGGCTCCCTGGGTCCCAGTACCGCTGTAGGGATCCCTTGAGAGTCAGCAAAAAGCTGGGCTGAGTGCAGGAAGCTGCCCAGGGGCCTGGCCCCAGCCCAGGCCAGTGGAGCAGAAGGGATGGGATTGGAAGGCACTGGGGTGGGCTGGCAGGCTGGCGAGGGTCCGTATGGCATAGACCCCCTCCCCCAGGATCTGTTCCAGGACCTAGGCCATTCTGGAGGCATCAAGGGTACTGTTCCCTATTACATGTCCGATCCTGGGGCCCCAGCCAGTGTTCCCCAGGGACGCAGGTGTGGCGGGAGGGGGGGTGTTTAGATAGATGGGGGGTGCCCTCCATCTATCTCCAGGGCTGTTTTCCTATAAGGAAGAGGTTCTTATTCATGTCCTGCCTCAGTCCTTCTTGCTGTAGCACCAGGCCCCTGGCCTCCTGGGCTGGGAATGAGTTTGTCTTCCTGTTGAGCCGCCTTGGACTAGTGCCAGGAAAGCTGGGGGGCCCATTGTGGGGGGCAGGGGGAGAGGGGAGCTGTCCTCCAGGCCTGGCCCATCAAGGCCAGAGCTTCTCCCAGCCTCAACTGCCTCCATGAGGTGGAGGCAGGTTCAGGGCGAGCAGGTTGAGTCACTAGTGGGGGTGGGGGCTGGGCAGAGTTCCTCTCCCTGAGGCTAATGGCTATTTGTGTTTCGGGTGGGACCTCTAACTAATTGTCTTTGGTCTCAAACCCAGGTCTGGGGAAGGTAGGGCCAGTGGCCTGTCTTTGGCTGTGGGGGGCAGCGGGGGGGGGGCATTTCTCCTTCCCTTTTCTCTCCAGTTTTTCCCCTCGGTGGTTTCACATCCTAGACATGATCCTTCTTCTTCCTGTCTCCCGCCCCCCCCCCCCGGGAGCGGGCGGGGAGGGGGTTGAGGCCAGAACCAGCCACATCCTGGGCTCCCCTCTGGCCTGTCCCACACTTCACCACACCTCTGCTGTACCTAAAGGGCTGGGCTGGCTGCCTCTGTGGTTCTGCCCCAGGGTCCCCCTGCCAGGGCCTACCCAAATGTAGTTGGTATTACTCTGTTCTTCATCAGCCCCATGGCCTTGGTCAGGCTTGGTGGCCAGGCTGCTCCAAGGACACCTGCAAATCTGCCCAGGCCCAGGTGTGACCCCACAGGCTGGCCTGGCCCTGGAGCTTGGGTTTCTGCCTACCCGCCCTGTCACCCTCTCAGCCACTCTTTCCACACAGAGATGGCTCACTGACCACTGCTCTCCTCCACGCCCCCACTGTGTCTTCTGCCCATCTCAGTGCCTGGGACCCAGTGGGCTGGGCTGGGATCAGGGGGATCAGGGCCCAGCTCCGTGCCCACACCCTCTCCTCCTCCCCTGAGATCGTGTGGCTTCTGAAAGCTGGCAGTTCCCCATCTGGGTGCCAGATGGGTCCTGGCCCAGGCGGGGTGAGAGCCTTGGAGACAGGAGGGCAGGGGGGCCTTTGGGGAGCAGTCTAGGCTCCGACCCCAGCTCTGCCATCAGCCCCACCCTGGACATTTCACTTCTGGGTGTGGAGGCCAGACTCCTGGGTGCCACCCCCAGTCCCCTCCGCAGTTCCCACGGGATCTCTGGGCCAAGAGGCACGGTGGTGAGTAGATCTCTGCCCCAGCTGGGCCCTTCCTCAGGAAGAGTAAGGAAGCGGAAAAGGGTTTGATGTAGGCCTTGCAGGAGGCACCTGTGTCAACAGAGTGGTCAGCGGCTGCTCTCCAGCGGGGATGCTGCTGGCCGGCTGGCCTTCTGCTCTGGCCTGGGGGCTGGGGCCTTGCTAGGGGCACCTCCTCCAGACACCCTGCTGGGCTACCTGTGGCTGAGGCTGTTCCAGAGGCTGCAGCAGGAGCACTCTGGCCATGTGGGTGACCGTGGGCAGGGATGACTGGCTTGGTGCCCACCTGGGGCTGGGGCTGGGCTGTGCGCACCTGGGTCTTTGTGTACTGGGCAAGAGGTGCTGGGTGGGTCCTGACCTGGGAACAGCCCTGAGAGGCCAGGGATCATGGCTGTGTCTTGGGGTGCAAGGGGCCTGTGGCAGTGGTCGGGCAGAGGCCATGGGTGGTGCTTGGTGGGATGGGGCGACCTGGGCAGTGCAGGCCGAGCTCGGGGAGGTGGGCATGAGGCTCCAGCCCTTGTGGGTTCTAGTCCCCCACGCCACCCCAGGGTATTTTCAGAATCAGGACCCAGGACGCTGTGAGGTGAGGCTGGTGCCCTCTGCAGGGAAGGGAGGAGGGGAGAACAGTGTTCAGCTCAGCCAGGGGGCAGGTGGGGGCTGTGGGTGGAGGGGACCCAGCTTGGCCTCCCTGCTTCCCCTCAGCCCTGCAGAGGCTCCCCAGCCTGGCTGGGGGACTTGGGGGGTGTGGCCTTCCCACCCCATCTTGGCATCTAGCCCGATTTAGGGGGCTGCCCTCAGGCACTGCAGGACCCAGGAGAGGGTGTCAGGGTTGGGCATGGAGGCCCAGGAGTGGGAAGTGGGGAAGGCCCAGGCAGGCCTGTCCCCCGGGCCCAGCAGATGCTCCCTGGAGGTGCCTCTGGCGGAACCCCTGTATGTGGCTGCTCCTTGCTCAGCTGACTGACCCACTGAATGGGGAAAGGGAAGGGCCTGACCCCAGGGAGCTGGGGCTCCTTCCTGGGTACACCATGGGAAGGCGGGGTGCCTACCTCCTCCCATGCAATCCAGGGCTCTCTTCCTCTATCACAACCCACCAAGGGCCCACCTGCCTCTGAGCCAGGGCATTTCCTCACTGGGAAATCCTAGTCTCTGCCTTCCCAAAGTGTGGGTCCCTGACCACTGTCCCACCAGCCAGACCTCCACACCCTGCCCAGCACCCCAAGCGCCATGCACCTCACCAGGCCTCCAGCCTGCTCCAGACAGGAGTCTGGCCCTGTCCTCTACCCCCGCCATTCCCATACACAGTCCCTCCCTCCAGGCCAGCTCCCAGCACAGTTCGGTCAGGTGGGGCCCCTGGGCATCCTGGGCTGACCCAGTACTGGGGCTGCACAAACCCCTCCCGCCCACAGTCTCCCACAGCCCAAGTGCCTGGGTCTGAGGCGCTTCCCTTGGCTCTCTGCCCTGGGGACACTCTCGGGGTGTGGGCAGGGCCCCCATTGCAATCACAGACCTGTGTGCCTGCACATGTGTGGTCACGAGGATGTGAGTGGGGGCTGGCATGCCAGTTTGGCACTGTGCCCCAGGCTAATTGTGGGGTTCGCCTGTGATGGAGGAGATGGGGCCGGGGTGACCGCCGAGGCGCTGACAGCCTGACGGGGAGATTACAGGCCTCGTTTGCTCCTCACTTAACCGTCAGCCCCTCACGCCCACCCCCACCTCCTGCACAAGGCCTAGGAAGAGGGCTTTGGGTGGGGGTTGGTTCTAGGCCAGCTGCAGCCACCGGAGCCTCAGGCTGCCTGGCAAGCAACATCCAGCCAGCTGGGAGGTGAGCCTTCTAAGGTGACCAGTGTGGGCCAGTGCAGGCCACTCAGAGGTGGGGTGGAGGCCAGCGGGCAGGAAGGCAGACACCCGTGGTCTGTGCCTGTTGTTGACCCCCAGTTGCCCATAGGACTGCCTCCAGACTCCCAGTTTGCATGTGGGGGTAGGGTATTCATCTAGGCACACAGGTACCCTGTCTGTGGCTGGGCAGCTGCCTGGACTGCCTCTTCCCCAGTGGTGGCCAGAGGAGACCTTGGTTCATGCTGTGGATGGCCTGCAGTGCCCGCCCCTCCCCGCCACAGGCCCTGGCCCAAACTGGCCCCTTCTAACCTCTCACTCCCTCTTCCTGTCCCTATCAGACAGGACTATGGGGGAGGTTATCTCGGTTGTGTGCACACCTGCCTGAGGGCCAGCCCCGTCCTTTCATCCTTTCTGCCGGCTGCTCTGGTACGACCTGCTGCCACATGTGCCAAGGCCTCTCCAGCTGCTGGGGCCCCGCAGGGGCTCCTGGACACCAGAGGGCAGCGCTCCTTTCCCCGTCCAGGGCACAGTGCCTTGGGTGGCATGCAGGAAGTTCTGAGGAAGCTTCGGGCTGGGCGGATGGGACAGGTCACCAGGCCCCAGTTTTGTGTTCATGGGGGATACTGAGCTGCAAAATGTTCCAATCCAGGGGAGGGCCAGACGGGGGAGGGACACGGGGTGGTGTTGGAGTGGTTAGGAGAGAGGTGGGCCTACAGCAGGGTTGTGGGGGCGGGATGTCAGAGACTGTAGAACCCACCTTGTCCTGAGGAGGAAGAGTCTACTGTGGTGCGCGAGGTTATTCTATAAAACAATGTACTAAGACCATGTTCCAGACTTTTCTAAGCCATCTTGCCATGCAGTTAGGCAGTGATGGGGATGGGAGAGTGGCCCAGTGGCTAGCAGCACGCATCCCAGCCTGGATGGTCACAGTCCTCGCGGAGGCAGCTGTTGTAGAGAGAAGGAGGGCCAGCACGTGCCCTCCGGAGACACCCGAGGATGGGAGCTAGATGCGAATATCCTCTCTGGCCAGACCTCAGGCCTGGGTGGGTGGGGCTTTCTGGCCCAGGCTAAGCTGGCGATGGGGCCGGAGGAGCTGGGGTCTCCGGGCACGCTCCCCTTGGCCTCTGGTCTCTGGCCTGGGACCTTCTCACTGCCACCTGCCTGGGGCGACTTTTCATGCTGGGGCCCAGAGCCTGCACCCCAGGGAAAAGCTGACCAGGCCTCCCCAGCCCAGGCTGGGGTGGAGAGAGCACCGGGCCCCAGAAGCCCGGGCTGGTGGGAGGGGGCGGTGACACACTACACCTGGGAGGGGTCCTGTGGGAGGCTCTGGTGGCGCTGGCGAGACGTCAGAGTGTCCCCAGAGCCCCGCCCAGCCCCACCAGGCTCCCAGGTGGTGGTTCGGGGAGACCTTGGCCTTCCTCGGGGTGAGTCAGGTCGCGCACTCAGCCCTGGGTTGTGGGTCCCGCAGGCAGTGGCTGGGGCCAAAGTCGGGCCCGATTGGCGGGCCTGGAGGGCCGAGCCCCAGGGCTGACCCTGGGGCCAGGGGCGGAGTCGAGAGGCCTACCGCAGGTAATGGCTGTCGGGCGCTCGGCGGTGCCAGACTCCAGGTGAGCGCTATGCGGGGTCGGTCTGTGCCCACGTGGCCGCCGCGCGGTCCTTCTCAGTGGAGGTCCGGCGCGCCCGGGGTCGCGGGTGAGGCTCGCACGGTGGCCACGTGCTCCCCTCCGAGTGTGCGGCCGGGTGGGGGCGGCGCCCCGGGAGCCACCGCGGCCCTGGGTCGCTCCCGGGGGAATCTGGTGGCGCCGGCGCCGGGAGGGGTTCTGCCACCCGGCCTGTCGGGAACCGGCCTCCCTGGCGGGGGTGGCTTCCGGCGCTGAGCTGCGACCCGAGCCGCGACCCCACCCGCGCATTTAGCCCCCCTACTTACCCCCCCCCCCCAAATCCGGGTTGGTTTGGAACACAGCCGAGGCCCGAGGTGTCGGCTCTGGGCTGTTTTGTCTTCTCTGATTTGTTTTGCGCTCCCGGCTAATTGCAGATTTGCATTTTCGTCGCGGGAACTGAGGCCGGGTCCCCAGGCTGCCAGCTGCTCGGCGGGGGAGGGGCGGCTCCCGCTTCCCTGGGGCCCTACCCTTCTTGTCGGGCTTGGCCCCCTCGCCCCTCCCCCCGACTCGAAGGTCTTTAGTGGCTGCCACATTGGGGCTAGGAACGCCCCCAAACGCACACACCACTGAGTGGGGGCGTGCTGGAGCTGCCCTTGCCCGCGCCTGCCCCTGCCTGGCCCAGCCTTTACCTGTCTGCGGGTACTGAGTCCCCACCGTGGTCTCTGGCTGGCCCTGCTGGAGCCCTCCTTCCCTGGGCCTGCCGCTTTCCGTTGTTTTGATTTTAACGCTCAGAAATTGCCCCATCTGTGTTTGCATGGAAAGAGCCCCCAACTGTAGTCCTCACCCCAGAGCGCCCTCCCTGTTCGGGGAGACCTGGGGAAGGGGGCTGTGGACCCTGGTCTGGAGTGAGGACTCTGCCCTTCCTCGCTGGGCACCTCCGTGTGGCCTCCCCTGTTGAGGTGAGGGCAGAACACCCCCTGTACCAGGGGCCTGGCTGCTGCTGGTTAGAGGGAGATGGGACCTGAGGCGGGAGCCACATCGGAACGGATTGGCGCTGGGCTCCTGCTGCTCCCCACGGTCCAGGGCTGTGGAGGAGCGGCCTCACCCCGCAGTGCTCTGGCTGAGGACAGAGGCCACTGTGTGGGTGGAATTTGGGGACCAGCTGCAGGGGACTCATGCACTCTTGGTTCCCTCCGCTACGTGTACTGGTTTGTGGGGCTGGATCCGGAGTTTAGACCTCGCTCACAGAGGGCCGGTCCGTGATCACCAGAGACCATGAAGGATGAGTGGCAGTCTACAGGGCCCACGGGGCGAGAGTCTGAGGTCTCTGGGCTGTGAGTAGGAGTTTCCTGGGGCACAGCAAAGGCAGCGACATGGTGACATCAACACCTCCTGCCATGCCGCAGGGATTTGTGCATTTGGGGTCCCTCATGCCATGTGGGCACTCACTGAGGCTGTGCTGTCATTGACCCTGGTTGCACTCGGGGAGACCCGGGCAGAGCATGGCCTCGCAGATAGCCCATGAACCCGGGTAGAAAATGACAGAGCTGGGGTTTGAACCCAGTAGGCTGGCTGCGAGCTCTGCTCTGAGGCCCTGCGTACAGCCAAGGTAGGTCTGTGGGGCTGGGGGGGGGGGGTTGGGGGAGTGACCCTTTGGAGAGCTGGAGACAAAGGCTGGCTCCTGGAGGACAGAGAAGGTGGGAGAGCTGGGGGCTGGGACTGGGGGGCTGAGCGCGAGGCACCTCAAGTTAGGACAGCCCCAGGACTGGGGGCTGAGGAAGGAGGGGTCCGGGTTTGTTCTGTGGGAAGTGTGCACTGGAGGAGCTCGCAGTTGGAGGGTTGAGCAGTCAGCCCAGCCTGGCTGGGTCCCGGGTGGGGGTGGGTGGGTATGTGGAGGGCTCAGGATGACGTCCTTTAGAAGAGACCAGCCTCCCTTGGCCTTGCCTGCCTCAGACACACCACCAAGGTCATGGGCCAGTGGAGGGCTGGGGACAAGTTCAGGGGCTGAAGGAGGCTGAGGGAGGAGCAGACACAGGGGCACCAGGAGGCCAACCTGACCCCCCCCTTTAAAGTGGCAGATGTGTGCGCCTGTGCCTTTCGTGTGCACCTGACCGAGTTGAGCCTCCACCTGCTCCTGCCACAGCCCCAGGCCAGGCAGGCCCCAGCTTCCTGACCTGACACCCTGCGGTTTGGCCCCTGGCCCCTGATTGCCTGCAGAGTGGCCTCTGCTGCTTTCACAAAGGCTGCCTTGAGTAGGACACCTCTCAGCCTCCACTCCCCTCCAGGGGTCTTTCCTGGGTCCCTCTGTCCAGGTTAACCCTTTCCCACTCAGCCAGGGGCTGAGAAAATCAAAGGGATTTCCTGCCACAGGGAAGTGCTGGTGTCGCTGCCCTCCTTGTCCCCTCTGTCCCCCCTGGACCCGCCATAGGTCCAGTCCTGCTCTCCAGGGTGTGAGTGGAGGGTGTCCGTGTTGGGGAGTGGGGAGTGTAGGCTGGTGGGGGCTGGGCCTGGTGGAGGAGGTGGCACCACATTGAGGTTAGTGGCTGAGCCTGGACGTGGGGGGCTGCGACAGGCTGGGGAGGGGTCCTTGAGGGCCTGGAAGGTAGAGTAGAGCTGGAGGGGATGGAGGCACAATCATGATTATGCACTTCTCTTTTTACTTAGTCAAGTAATGCATGAATAGATTATAAACATTTTTCAAAAAATGGCAATGAAGTTACTTTGCTGCCCTGGCCCCTCCTCCCTGCCCCTTGGGCTTCACCAATGTTTTCTGTTTGGAGAAAGGAAGCTTCTAGAAAAGCTCAGCAGTAACCCCTGTGTGCCCACATAGACACCTGTGGACATACCTAGAATCCTGGGTCACAACCATCCTGGGTACTGTGGGGGTCAGCGTGGACCACCCACCTGCATCGGGTCCATGGTTTTTTCCGGGTCCTGGCTTAGATGCTGGGTAGTCCAGATTTTCAGTGTAATAAACCATGCTGAAAAGTATCCTTGGTCGGGTCCTCCCTGTGGGTATACTTGGGTGTTTATCCAGGAGAGAATACAATAGCAAGCATTGCCCGGTGCTACAGTGTAACAAGCTCTCCTGAGGCTTTTCCTGAATGAATCATTTAATCCTTACAAACCTCTGGGGGAGCTCACTGTGACTGTTTCCATTTCACAGATGGGGAAATGAGGCACAGAGAAGTTAAGTAATTTGCCCAAGATCACACAGCTAGTAAGTAGAATTGCAGGGGTCCTGGCTGTGCACATTTTTTAAAAAGCAATTTTAAAAGCAATTTTATTTTAATCTGAGTGATACATATGTACCTACTTTTTAAATTTTGTTTTTATTTATATGTACCTATTTTTAAAAGGTGGAGAGTGACAATAGACTTGTAATAATAGCAAGTGCTTCCTTCCCCTTTTTTTCTGCCTTTTTTGAGCAGAGGAGAGAAGGGGGGGTGTCAGGCTTGCCTTCTGGAGTTGGGGTGCATGCACCCCCATGGGGTGCTGGTCTAGGGGCATGCATGGAGTAGGCAGAGGAGGTTGAGGGACTCCTGCTCCAGGATGGCAAGGGCCAGTGGGGTCCCTTGGGCTGCTCCCTGTCCCCGGCATGGAGCAGAGGAGACAGGTGGAAGCAGGCCAGGCTGATTGATGGTGAGACCACTGTCTCTCCTTTGCTTCCTAGAGGATTTTGATGCCATTGGGGAGCAGAGCCTGAGCTGGACCGCTGGAGCGTGGTGAGTGGGGGCTGGGCCCCACCTGGGGAAGGCAGTGGGGCGGCTGGAGGTATCTTTCTTTCTTTCTTTCTTTTTTTTTAAAGATTTATTTATTTATTTTTAGAAAGGGGAAGGGAGGGAGATAGAGACAGAGAAACCTCATCGTGTGGTTGCTTCTCACACGCCCCCTACTGGGGACCCTGGCCTGCAATGCAGGCATATGCCCTGACTGGGAATCAAACCACCATCCTCTGGTTTGCAGGCCCGCACTCAATCCACTGAGCTACACCAGCCAGGGCTGGAGGTATCTTTCCCCGGCTGTGTGGTGTTGGGTGCTGGTCCTGCTGGGACCTGTGTGGGCATGCCTGCTCCAACCCGAGGGCCATACCCATGGGGGCCGCTGCCAGGCCCCCAGTTCCCTGAGCCAGGTTTCGCTTGGGTGGAGGGTTCTGGGACATCAGGGCCAGGAATGGTGGTGAGACCACTGTTCCAAGCCAAGGAATTTGGGCTTGGTGGGAAGGGGCACCTGTCCAGACGCTTTCTGGGCCAGCAGTGGGCTGGAGTCAGTGTGATTTCTTGGAAGTGCACCTCCGGACTTTAGCCAGGAAGGCCCTCTGATGCCCCTGAGGAAATCCCCACTAGCAGAGGTCCCGCCACCTTCAAAATAGGAAGTGCCCATTCCAGGAACTCCAGCGGCAGGAAGCTTAGCTGGCAGGTCACCCTTTGCTCCCTGGCCTGTCCAGGCAGGTCATTTGAAGCTTTGTTTGTTCAGGAAGTGGAGGAGAGCTGCTGCCTCTGGAGAGGGACCCCAGTCTGAGTCCCTCCTGCCAGCCTGAGTGGCCTGGGCTCACCCAGCGGGGGGGATGGAGACACCCTCTGCCCTCCTGCCTAAAGCCCAAAGGGTCCATGGGGCAGGGAGGCAGGCTTTGGCCCTGGCCTGCTGCCTGGTGTGTGTAGGGGGAGGGGCTGGGCAGTGGCTTGGCATCTGGGCCAGCTCCTTGGCCACACTGGAGGTACTCACTGAGCACGCAGGGTCACCAGCCCTGGGGCCTCAGTCAAGTGGACCTTTTGCCAGAGAAAGCCCTCAGCGTTCTCTTCATGCAGTAGGGCTGCAGCGGTGTGGGCCAGCAAGGCTAGGGCGGGCTTGGATCAGAGCCGAGAGCTTTTCCAGAAGGTGGGTGCCCCCCACATTCTCCCACCTGGTTGGCTCTGGGTTCACATTCTGGCCGGGTGCTTCAGACCATCAGAGGGACCTTGGGACCATCCAGACTGCTCAGGGTGGCCTGGGTTCTGGCTGGCCTGGCTCCACCCCACCCCCGCCCTGCCCCTGCCGCCAGAGCTCCCTCCCAGGCCGCCAGAGCTCCCTCCCAGGCCGGGAGAACATTCCATTCATTCCCTGCTCCCTGGGCCAGAACCGCAGCCAGCAGCCAAGCAGGCAGGGTCGCCACTGTGACTGGGGCACTTGGGTGAGTGGGGCCCGGCAAGGAGGGCCAGCCCAGTCTATAGGCCGAGGGACCTGGCGGCACCTTGCCGCAGCATGGACTTTGGACCCAGGCGATCATGGGAGGGAGGCAGGCCCTTTCCTTCCTTGGGAGGGCCCACGGCATGACTACCAGCTGGTGCACCCGAGTCCAGGTCCACTCCTGGTTGCCTGGTTCTGTGCAGAGTCTGAGTCACGGGTTTCCCAGCCCCAATCTCGGGGAATCTCCCCAACTGCACCTTCCTCTTCCCTGGACAGGCAGCCAAGCCCAGAGAGCGTCCACAATGGCAGGGACCCCTCCCAAAAGACCAGCCATCCTGCTGCACAGCCCTGAGGGGCTTGTGACATTGTCCTGACTCTGAGCAAAGCTACCATCTCCTCCCTCCCCGGGCTCCTCCTCTGATTGCCCTTCTTTGGGCCCCCTTCACCTCTCCCTGCCCAGCCTCTGCCTGCAGGCAGTCAGGGGCTCCTTCCCAGGTGCCCTCCATGTCCCCTCCTGGACCACCCTCCTGCTGGCCAGGGTGCATCTCCTCTCCCAGTGATGGGGCAGGAACTGAGCTCCCCAGGGTAGTGTGGGGCTCTGTGCAGAGGTGGGAGCTGCCCAGCTGCAGGGGCTTCCTAGTGGCCCAAGCGAAGAAGGAAGTTGGCTTGCTGTGAGTCACAAGGTCTGTTCCAGTAACCGCAGCTTTGCTCAAAGCCAGTGCCCCAGGGAAGCCTCCCAGCTGCAGAGCACTCCCATCCACTTCCTTGGAGGCGATGGATGGACACAGGCGGGGGACAGCGCCGTCAAAGGCAGTAGAAGAGCGATTGTTTCTGGAGGGGAGGAGTGAGCCCAGGGGTGCCATCTGAGGTGGCTGCAAGGGGTGCACCAGATACTCTGGAGGTGCAGGCTAGGCCATGCAGGCCCCTCCTTACCCTCCATTGAGCTCATGGTGTGTGCGAGGCGGCCCTAGGTGTCAGGCCTGGCATCCCTGGGCTCGTGCTCGTGCCAGGAGAGGGTAGCCTGTGGGGGCAGCAGGGGTGCGCTGGTGCGGAGGTTCTGGCCAGGACAGGTGGGGTCCTGAGGGTGAGGGTGTATGGGACTGCCTCCAGATGGAAGAGGCCAGGGGCAGGGTTGGCCTTACCTGAGTTGGGGAGAGAGAACCTTGTATGCTCTGAGACGGCTTGTGGGGCCCTGGATCCACCCTCCAATTCAGGGACCCTTAGGCCAGCCTGGGCCTCAGCAGTTCCTCCCTCACACACGTGGGGACCTGAATCCATGCAGGGGGTATGGTGCTCAGGCGGACACCTGCACACAGTCACAGCCTGCCTGCCCTGCAGGTGGCACCCCCACCATGGACTCCGGGGTCTTCGGGGTCTTTTGTTTCAGACCTTGTAGATTCAGCTGCTCCCAGTGGACCCTGGCTGGGTCATCAGGGGGAGGGGGTCGGGGAGGCAGGGCTGGGCTGTGGCCAAGTGGCTCAGGTGGGCATGTTTAAAAAGCATGAGCTCCCTTTAGGCTGCAGCTTTGGTTTGCTCTGTGCTTCCTGCCAGATGGCACCATGTGCCAAGAGTCAGGTGTAGGTCAGGTGTGTGGTCCACCCGTTTGCATGTCCATGGCTGTCGGTCAGCCTGGTCCTCTGATAGGGCTTACGCTCTGGGGATGGTGCCCGTCAGACCACCTGGAGCTCTTGGGGGTCACGGGGTGTGGGGGGGTGCCTGGGAGACTTCTGGAGTAGGTCCTCTGTTGCCTTGGAGGTGGGCCTGCAGGTGCTTTGAGAACCTGGAGGTAGAGGCAAAGACACAAGTCCTCTGGGGCAGCCACAGCTGCACCTGCAGCATACAGCTTGGGGGCTGGGCCCGGGTCACAGGGTAGACTCCCTGGTGGACTTCTTGTGAAGGGTTGGGGGATTGGTCTCTTTGGAGATGAGGGGTGTGTGTGACCACAAGTGGGAGGGAGGGGAGGGACTGGGCACTCAGGGCACACTGAGCGGCCTTGCGCCTCCCCAGCCTGCATTCTGGTCATGTAGGTAGGGTCCAGAAGGGGGGCGTCTGGGGGGACCCGTGAAGGGGGACCCGCCAGGCTGGGCCTCCCTGACTCACCTGTCTTCCCACAGGGTTCTGGGGGTGATGGCACTGCAGCTCTGGGCCCTGACCCTGCTGGGCCTGGCGGGCACAAGCACGGGCCTGCAGCCCCCCCGGAAGCTGCACTTCTTCCGAAGCGAGACTGACCTGAACCACCTGGCCGTGGATGAAGCGTCGGGCATGGTGTACCTGGGGGCTGTGAACGCGCTCTACCAGCTGAGTGCTGACCTGCAGTTGGAACAGCAGGCAGCCACCGGCCCAGCCCTGGACAACAAAAAGTGCACCCCACCCATCGAGCCCAGCCAGTGCCACGAGGCTGTGCTGACCGACAACACCAACCAGCTGCTGTTGCTGGACCCACCGAGGAAGCGCCTCATAGAGTGCGGCAGCCTCTTCAAGGGCATCTGTGCCCTGCGCTCCCTCAGCAACATCTCCGTGCGCCTCTTCTACGAGGACAGCAGTGGCGAGAGGTCCTTCGTGGCCAGCAACGACGAGAGTGTGGCCACTGTGGGGCTGGTGAGTGCCCCCCAGCCTGGCCTCGAGCGCCTGCTGTTCGTGGGCAAAGGCAACGGGCCGTACGACAACGGCGTCATCGTGAGTACACGCCTGCTGGACCGGGCCGGGGGCCGGGAGGCCTTCGAGGCCTACAGTGACCAGGCCACCTACAAGGCTGGGTACATGTCCAGCAACACCCAGCAGTTCGTGGCCGCCTTTGAGGATGGCCTCTACGTCTTCTTCATCTTCAACCAGCACGACAAGCACCCACCACAGAACCGCACGCTGGTGGCGCGTATGTGCAAGGACGACAGCTCCTACTACTCCTACCTGGAGATGGATCTGCAGTGCCTCGACCCTGGGGATGGGGATGGCCTGGCCACTGCCTTCAGCACCTGCCTGGCGGCCTCCATGGCCACGTCGGGTGCCGGCCGGGTGCTCTATGTCGTCTTCACCAGGGATGAGCAGAAAGGTGGGGGGCCTCGCGCGGGCCTCTGCCTGTTCCCTCTGGCTGAGATCAATGCCAAGATGCAGGCCAACCGCAACGCTTGCTACACGGGCCCCGTGAAGGCCAGCCACGACACCTTCTACAAGCCCTTCCATGGCGACATCCAGTGTGGTGGCCATGGTCCGGTACGTGGCCTTAGCAGTTCCCCCTCGGGCGGGGGCCTGCGCGTGGCTGCTGCCTAGTGGCACCTCCCAGCCCTTGCCGGCATGTGAGGGGTGCAGGTGGGTGGCTTCTCTGTAGTCGGGTTGGCACCTGCAGGGCCCTTGTTCTTGGGGATGTGCGCGGGGCCAGAAGGTGCTGGGAGCCCTGGTGGGGAGAGGCCTCGGCAGGTTGGGGGTGTCTGTGCCCACTCTTGATGCCACGGTCCACAGGACGCCAGCCAGAGCTTCCTGTGTGGCTCAGAGCACCTGCCCTACCCACTGGGCAGCCGGGAGGGCCTTGCAGCCACAGCTGTGCTTCAGCGTGGAGGCCTGAACCTGACAGCTGTGACCGTGACCACCGAGAACGGCCACACCATCACCTTCCTGGGCACTTCCGATGGCCAAGTCCTCAAGGTGAGGCCGGGGGCGAGGGCAGGCCGGGGGCTGGAGGGGCTGCCTTGGTGTGAACGCCATGCTCATGCCCCTGCCCTCGTGCTCACAGGTGCACCTGGTGCCGGACGGCAGCTTCGTGGAGTACGGCTCCATCCCCGTGGAGATCAACAAGAGGATCAAGCAGGACCTGGTGCTGTCTGCAGACCAGGCCAGTCTGTACGCCATGACCCAGGACAAGGTGGGCCTCGGGGCCCTGGAGGAGTGGCCTGGTGGCCGGGCCACTGTGATCGGCCTAGAGGGGTGCAGACGAGGACTGGGAGGGGCTGAGGCTCCTCTCCTTGGGGTCTTGGCAGCATCCCCATCCCTGTCTCCAGCACCTCCCCTGTCTGTGCTGTGTCTCTGGTTTGGCCTCAGACCCACCCTGGTGGGCGCGATGGGGCAGTGCTCTGCATGGGCTTCCCCAAGGGGAGACGGAGCAGCACGGGCCCCGTGTAGCCCTTGTGAGCTTGACCAGTGGGGACACAGGGCAGTCTCAGGGGGCTGCTGTAGGAGCCTTTTGGGAGACTGTGGCACCCAAGGGCCCTTCCCAGGAATTGGGGTCAGAGGGCCTGGACTTGGGGGTGGCAGGACCCTGGACACCATGGCTTCCTGGGATCCGGCACCGTGGGTCGTGGGCAGAGGCAGTCCCCAGGCCAGGGCCACACGGAGCCCAGTGCACAGCCGCTGACCGAGCCCTTGTTGGCTTTTAATTAAGGCTCAGAAATACAGGTGGGGGTCAAGCCAGTGGCCCCAGGAAAGTTTAGGGCCTGAGGGTGTCCCTGTGGCTGTGGTCCTGCTTACTGCCCTGCTGTCCCCAGGCATTCCGGCTTCCTGTGCAGGAGTGTCTGAGCTATGAAAGCTGCACACAGTGCCTTGGCTCCCAGGACCCCTACTGTGGCTGGTGCATCGTGGAGGGCCGGTGAGTACCAGGGCCAGGGTCTCTGTCCACCCTGGGAATGCGGGTGGCCCCACCCTGGGGCGGACAGGTGCCAGGGCTGAGGCTGCCCCTGCCCCTGCAGGTGTACCAGGAGGGCCGAGTGCTCTCGGGCTAACGAGAGTGGACACTGGCTGTGGAGCCGCGGGGAGTCCTGCGTGACCGTCACTGGGGCCCACCCACAGAACATGAGCCGGCGGGCCCAGGGGGAGGTGCGTGGCTGGCTGTGGTGGGGTGTAGGGCAGAGCAGGGCTGTGGCTCCAGCTCTTGGGATGGGCAGGAGACCCCCCCACAGCATCTCACTCCTGGCCTGGGCTCCAGGTGCTGAGCCTGAGGCTGGGGAGTCTCCCAGCTCCTGTGTGCCCTGTCCTAGGAAGGTGGGGGTGATGGGGTCAGGTTCTGGTGTCCCCTCTGGGAGTCAGCCCTCACACGAGCAGGGCCCTGCTGGAGAACTTGTCACAGGACTGGTGCTGGTCTTCCCCACCCCCCAAAGCTGGGCAGAGGGGTTTAGACTGGGCGGCATGAGCTGCTTGGCCTCCCCCAGGTGCAGCTGACGGTCAGCCCCCTCCCAGCCCTCGGTGAGGAGGACAAGCTGCTGTGCCGCTTTGGCGACTCTCCGCCTCACCCCGCCCTCGTGAAGGGCGATGTCGTCATCTGCAACTCGACGAGCACCGTTCCCAGCACACCCCCCGGCCAGGGTGAGGCCCATCCTCCAGCCCAGGCACTTTCTCCTTCCTCTACTGGGGTGTCACTTGCCCCAGCCATTGACCCCTCCTGTGACCCTGTCACCAGGGGGTACGGGCGGAGGTGGAAGGGAGGGCAGAGGCCCGTGGGCAGTTGGGGCTCTGGTTGCCCAGAGCCAGCGAGGCTGTTTGCAGTCGCATCCCACCCTTCCCTTGGGCCTCCTGAGCCCTTCCATGTGCTTCTCTGTCAAATTTCTTCAGGGCCATCCCCCTGGTGGCCGGGCTATGAAAGTGGGCCAGGGCAGGCGCCAAGCCCTTGTCCCCTGAGCCTTCAGGGCCGGTGACAGGAGTCTGCTGGGGCAGGCGAGGGCCATGCAGTGACGTGTGGAGACCTGGCAGGTGCTCTGCCCCAGACACCAAGGAGCCCTGCAGGCACAGAGAGCCTGAAGGCATGGAGCCCTTGGGGCTGACACCTGAGCCGCCATCTGACGGCAGGTAGCAGGCCTGTGGCAGGCCTGTGGGGCTGGGTGCACGTCAGCAGTGCCCTTCCCCCCCTCCCACACCAGGGCCCTGCACCATCTGGCTCAGATTCTGTGCATGGTGGCCTATTGGGTGCTGTAACTGGACGAGGACCCAGGCTGGCAGAGGCCCAGTTCCAGGTCCTCCCATCCCCCCACTGCCACCATGCTGGAGATGCTCTGTGCTCCCCGCCTGACACCTTCCCTTTCTGTCTCCTGCAGACCATGTGGCCGTAGACATCCAGCTCCTCTTCCAACACAGCGGCATCTTCCTCACCTCCCACCAGTACCCCTTCTATGACTGCCATGAGGCCATGAGCCTGGAGGAGAACCTGCCGTGAGTGTCCCACCCGCCCTGCCCCTGCCCCCCTCCCTGCCCCTGCTGCAGGCCCCACACCCCCCACCACCTTCTCCCCCAGGTGCATCTCCTGTGCCAGCAGCCGCTGGACCTGCCAGTGGGACCTGCGCTCCCACCAGTGTCAGGAGGCTTCGAGCAACCCTGAGGATGGCGTCGTGCGTGCTCACATGGTGAGGGGCTGCAGGGGCCGCAGGGGAGCCTGGCTGCTTGGCCAAGGCCCGGCGGCACCTGACCAGCCTCCCTCTATAGGAGGACAGCTGCCCCCAGTTCCTGGACCCCAGCCCACTGGTCATCCCCATGAACCACGAGACAGAGGTGGCCTTCCAGGGCGAGAACCTGGACACAGTGCAGGTGGGGGCTTCCTCAGCACCACCCTGCAAACCGGTGTCTGGAGTGCTCAGGCTCCCCTTGCTCAGCAAACACAGTGCTGGGGACAGAGAGAGGTGGAGAAGTCGGGGCCATGTGGGGACTCTCTGACATGCCTCAAAAACTCAAACGGGGGGAGGAGATGGGCAGGTGGTTGAGGGGCTGGGCAGTAAGTGCCACTTAACGTGTGGGAGCAGCATGTTGCTCAGGCTTGCACCGTGGTGGGCTGCGGGGTGGGCCCGGCTGGCCTGTTCTGGGCACCTCACTGCACGGCCTTGCAGGGCTCCCTGCTCGTGGGCAGCGACGCGCTCAAGTTCGAGGTGCCGGTGAACACGCGGGAGAAAGGAACCTTCTTCTTTCGGACCCCAAAGGTACAGCTCCCAGGGTGGGCCAAGCAGGCTGCTGGGCCCTGCAGGCAGGCCCTCCAGGGAAGAGGAAGCAGAGGTAGCTGGCCAGGCAAGACATCCGTGTCCCTGTCTTTTGGAAGCAGAGTGATCTCTGGTGTCTCTGAGGCTCTAACCCCTCCCCTGCTGCCCCTTGGCTAGGAGGGGACCACATGGTCACCCTCTAGTGCTGGGGTGGCAGCAGAGTGCAGTGTATCCCCACGTGTCTCCCCAGCTGTCCCACGACGGGAATGAGACCCTGCCCCTGCACCTGTACATCAAGTCCGACGATGACAAAAACATCGACAGCAAGCTCCAAGGTGGGTGGGTTGGGCAGCGGAGCCGGTTGGCACGTGGAGGCCAGGAGGGGCGGGGGTGGCCCTGTTGACCCCTGGCTTCCCCTTCCGCAGTGACTCTCTACAACTGCTCCTTCGGCCGCAGCGACTGTAGCCTGTGCCTGGCCGCCGACCCCGCCTACAAGTGCGTCTGGTGTGGCGGGCAGAGCGGGTGCGTGTACGAGGCCCGGTGCAGCAATGCCACCTCAGAGTGCCCGCCGCCGGTCATCACCAGGGTGAGCCCGTGGGGCCACCCAGCAGGGAGGGGGGCACCCCTGCCAAGCCTGGCCCAGCCGTCGGGTCAGCCGAGCTCTACTTATTTCAGATCCAGCCGGAGACAGGCCCCCTGGGTGGCGGCATCCGCGTCACCATCCTCGGTTCGAACCTGGGGGTCAGAGCAGATGACGTCAAGAGGGTCACTGTGGCCGGCCGGAACTGTGCCTTTGACCCGGAACGGTACTCTGTGTCCACCCGGTGAGTGGACAGCCCATAGCCTGGGCTCCATGGGTCGGGTCAGGCCCCACCCTGGGGAGCCAGGAGCAGGCCCTGAAAACGTCTCCCCCGATACTGCTGCCCTCCAGGATCGTGTGTGCCATCGAGGCCGCGGGGGCACCCCTCACGGGGGGTGTTGAGGTGGATGTCAATGGGAAGCTTGGCCGCTCGCCACCGCACATCCAGTTCACCTACCAGGCGAGTACTTGGTGCCTGAGGACCACACAGGTCTTGCCAGTGTGGATGGATGTGGGCGGGCTATGCCCTTGCTGCCTTCTGACTACTGTTGAGGTCAGCAGTGGGGCTGCTGCCCCAGCCCTGACACCAGTGCCACCACCTCTCCCCTAGGAGCCCCGGCCCCTCAGTGTGGAGCCCAAGCAGGGGCCACAGGCGGGTGGCACCACACTGACCATCAACGGCACCCACCTGGACACAGGCTCTGAGGAAGACGTGCGGGTGACCATCAATAACGTCCCTTGTAATGTGTGGGTGTCACTTGCAGGCCAGCGCAGCTCTGGTCTGCCCTGGTCTGCCCTGGTCTCTGGGAGAGGGGGTGTTCTGGCTGTGACCCTGAGTGGGTCCTGGGCAGGGGCAGGGCCACCATCCTGGCCCACCGGCCCTGACTTAATCCGGGGCTGGGTGGTCCCAGCGTGCAGGTGACACTGACTGACTGGCACCCCTCACTTCTAGGACACGGTTTGGGGCGCAGCTCCAGTGTGTCACTGGCCCCCAGGCAACCCTGGGGGAGATGCCTCTGAGGATCTTCTATGGGGGCTCCGAGGTGCCCAGCGCCGGGATCGCCTTCGCCTACCGCGAGAACCCTGTGCTGTGTGCCTTCGAGCCCCTGCGCAGCTTCGTCAGGTGTGCCCTGCCCCACCCCCACCCCCACCCCTGCCCTCATCCCCTCTGGAAGCCTCTGGGAAACCCCGCTGCACTCCCAGGTCGGTTTTCTGTTAGAAAACCTGGCAGGCAAGCCCAGGGACAGTCCATGTGCTCCAAGCATGCCCTGCCCTGCAGTAGGCCCACGCTCATGGAGACCTGCACAGGCGCCCAAAGCTGTAAGAGTTGGGTTGGGGACTCCAATCCCGCCCTCCCGAGCCCACCATGTGGCCCAAGAAGGGTTGGGGGCCCAGCCCCCACAGGGAGCCTGCTCTGGACCAGGCTGGCCCCTCCTGCGCCAGCTGTGCTCACTCAGGCACCCCACCGCCCACCCCCCAGTGGCGGCCGCAGCATCAACGTGACCGGGCAGGGCTTCAGCCTTATCCAGAAGTTCTCCATGGTGGTCTTAGCCGAGCCCCTGCAGCCTTGGCGGCACCAGCGGGAGGCCAGACCCCTGGAACCCACCACGGTCAGTGCTGCTGCCAGGCAGCGGGCTTAGTGCCATGGCTGGTTGCCGGGGACCGGTGCGGGAGGGATGGGGCCTGTGCTAAGCGGCCTGACGGCCTGACCTTGACCTGCAGGTGGTGGGCACGGAGTACAAGTTCCACAACGACTCTAGGGTTGTGTTCTTGTCCCCGGCTGTCCCCGAGGAGCCCGAGGCCTACAACCTCACCGTGCTCATTCAGATGGATGGGCACCGCGTCCTGCTCAGGACCGAGGCTGGGGCCTTCGAGTACGTGGCCGATCCCACCTTCAAGAACTTCACAGGGGGTGTCAAAAAGCAGGTCAACAAACTCATCCACGCCCAGGTGAGGGCCGGCTGCAGCCCTGGGGTCAGGGTCCTGAGCAGCCAGCCATATGTGGGGAGGCCGCTCAGGGTCTGGACCTAGCCAGTCCCGGTGTACCTGCGTCCTTCCTGGTCGTGCTGACCCCACCCTGTCCCCCAGGGCACCAACCTGAACAAGGCCATGACGCTCCACGAGGCAGAGGCCTTTGTGGGTGCTGAGCGCTGCATCATGAAGACGTTGACGGAGACCGACCTGTACTGCGAGCCACCGGAGGTACAGCCGCCTCCCAAGCGGCGGCAGAAGCGAGACACCACACTCAACCTGCCTGAGTTCATCGTACGTGTGGGAGCCGACCAGGCCCGTGGGGGAGCACTGGGCTGTGTGCCTCCTGGTGCCTAGCGCGCTCGCCTTAGCCTCCCAGTGCTGAGCTCTCCCCTCCTCGCAGGTAAAGTTTGGCTCCCGGGAGTGGGTGCTGGGTCGCGTGGAGTATGACAGCCGTGCCAGTGAAGTGTCCCTCGGCGTCATCCTGCCACTGGTCATACTGCCCATGGGAGTCCTCATCGCCCTGTTTGTCTACTGCTATTGGTGAGCCAGTCCCGCAGCCTCGGCCTGCCCCTCCTGCTCCTACTCCTCCCTCTGGCCACACCTCCAGCCCAGCTCTGGGAGGGCGCAGGCCAGGTCCCAGGAGCCTCCTTGTGTGCAGGAGGAAGAGCCAGCAGGCAGAGCGTGAGTACGAGAAGATCAAGTCCCAGCTAGAGGGCCTGGAGGAGAGCGTGCGTGACCGCTGCAAAAAGGAGTTCACAGGTACGGCTGCGGGGCGCGTGGGGAGGGGGGGAGTCTGGGTGGGGCCTGGGAGGTGGCAGTAGAGGGCGAGGCATCAGCGGCGCTGTCCCTCCAGACCTGATGATTGAGATGGAGGACCAGACGAGCGACGTTCATGAGGCGGGCATCCCTGTGCTGGACTACAAGACGTACACCGACCGCGTCTTCTTCCTGCCCTCCAAGGATGGTGACAAGGATGTGATGATCACGGGCAAGTTGGACATCCCTGAGTCCCGGCGGCCCGTGGTGGAGCAGGCCCTCTATCAGTTTTCCAACCTGCTCAACAGCAAGTCCTTCCTCATCAACGTGAGTGGGCGGGGTGGGTGGCCAGGGCCAGGAGGGTGGACGGGCTGGGAAACGGGGGCTCTGACTGGCCACTCCCACAGTTCATCCACACCCTAGAGAGTCAGCGGGAGTTCTCTGCCCGGGCGAAGGTCTACTTTGCATCACTGCTGACAGTGGCTCTGCATGGGAAGCTGGAGTACTACACCGACATCATGCGCACACTCTTCCTGGAGCTCATGGAGCAGTACGTGGTTGCCAAGAACCCCAAGCTGATGCTGCGCAGGTGTGTGGGGGCAGGGCGCAGAGGCAGAGCCCCTGGTACGGGGGCAGGCGTGGCCTGTGCCCGGGAGTGGGGAGGAGCAACAGCAGGGGCAGCGTCCCGGCTGGTCACTGACTGCTCCCCTTCAGCATCAGCCCTCTGCAGGATGTGGCAACATGCCTAACACAAGGGGAGTGGGCACTTGGTCACTGGAAGCTGGACGTGGGCATCCTGTCGGGTGCCTGGCCGGGGAGGCTGGTCTAGGTGCTCGAAGGGCCAGCTGGGCCGAGGGGTGCTGCGGGGTCCCTCAGTGCCAGGCCTGTCTGCACCTCCAGGTCTGAGACAGTGGTGGAGAGGATGCTGTCCAACTGGATGTCTATCTGCCTGTACCAGTACCTCAAGGTGGGGTCCACGCGGATGGTGGGGGGTTGGGGCTGGGGGGTATGTCCCCCAAAGCCAGTGGCCCCGTAGCACCTCCGGGGGACATGGCCTCCACCAGAGGCTGAGCTGCCCATGTTGTTCCTCCAGGACAGCGCCGGTGAGCCTCTGTACAAGCTCTTCAAGGCCATCAAGCACCAGGTGGAGAAGGGCCCAGTGGACGCCGTGCAGAAAAAGGCCAAGTACACCCTCAACGACACGGGGCTGCTGGGGGACGACGTGGAGTACATGCCCCTGGTAAGGTCTGCTGCCTGGCTCAGTGCCTCGAGTCTGGCCTCCAGGCCCGTGCTGGCGGGAGGCCCCGAGTGCGGTGGCCTCGACCTGCTGCCCATGTGGGTAGGGCCGGGCTCACTAAGGATGGCATGCCCTCTGCACCTCCGCCCCGCAAGGGAGACAAGGCGAGGCCAGGCTGGCCAGGGTATATGTGGGGAGCTCCAGGCCCGCCTTCGGGTCCTTCATCCCATGTCCCCCTGCAGACGGTGAACGTGATCGTCCAGGATGAAGGGGTAGATGCCATCCCTGTCAAGGTCCTCAACTGCGACACCATCTCCCAGGTCAAGGAGAAGATCATCGACCAGGTGTACCGCACGCAGCCTTGCTCCCGCTGGCCCAAGGCAGACAGTGTGGTCCTTGGTGAGCACGGGCCCTTTGTGCCCCACTCCTCACGCTGGCTGGGCAGGCAGGCGGGCAGGGTGGGGGGCTGCACAGGGAGCCCTGCCAGGAGCTCTGTGGCTGGGTCCCAGGAGCTCGGCCATGTCGCCCCGCAGAGTGGCGCCCTGGGTCCACCGCCCAGATCCTGTCGGACCTGGACCTGACGTCCCAGCGGGAGGGCCGGTGGAGGCGCATCAACACCCTCATGCACTACAATGTGAGTGCAGGTGGCTTGGGGCCGGGTTCCCCAGGGACTGAGGGCTGTGGTGCGCCACCCTCACAGCCTGGCCATGTTCCCCAGGTCCGGGATGGAGCCACTCTCATCCTGTCCAAGGTTGGGGTCTCCCAGCAGCCTGAGGACAGCCAGCAAGACCTGCCCGGGGAGCGTGAGTCCCTTCCTCTTGCCTATTGTGTCTGGCCCCTCAGCATGGACAAGCGTCCACCTCGAGGTGACATCTGGGGGCCGACACTCCAGTATGGACACTCAGCGTGCGCCCTACCACAGGCCACGCTCTCCTGGAGGACGAGAACCGTGTGTGGCACCTGGTGCGGCCGGCGGACGAGGTGGAGGAGGGCAAGTCCAAGCGCGGCAGCATGAAGGAGAAAGAGCGCACCAAGGCTATCACAGAGATCTACCTGACTCGCCTTCTCTCGGTCAAGGTGGGCCAAGGCTGGCAGGCAGGCGGGTGGTGAGCACAGCGCTGAGGCCAGCGCTGAGGCCTCCTCCCCAATCCCCGCAGGGTGGGTGGGGCAGAGCGCTGAGCCCTTCCCCCTTCCGCCCACAGGGCACGCTGCAGCAGTTCGTGGACAACTTCTTCCACAGTGTGCTGGCTCCTGGCCTCGCAGTGCCGCCCGCCGTGAAGTACTTCTTCGACTTCCTGGATGAGCAGGCAGAGAAGCACGACATCAAGGACGAGGACACCATCCACATCTGGAAGACCAACAGGTAGGGGGCCCCTCGGTCCCAGCCACCCCCCTGCCGCGCAATCCCAGTGGCCCCTCACCCGCTGTCTCTCTGCCTCAGTTTACCACTCCGGTTCTGGGTAAACATCCTCAAGAACCCCCACTTCATCTTTGATGTGCACGTCCACGAGGTGGTGGACGCCTCGCTGTCCGTCATCGCACAGACCTTCATGGATGCCTGCACGCGCACGGAGCACAAGCTAAGCCGCGTGAGTGGCCCCTTGGCGGCAGCCTGGCAGGGGCAGGAGGGCCCGCATGGGGCGGAGTCAATGGGAGAGTCGTGCCTGTGCCGGGAGTTTTGTTTGGGGTGTGGATCTGCGTTTGGAGCTGGAGCTCAGAAGAAGGCAGGTGCAGGGTAAATGGGGTGAGGGGACAGAGTCTGGGATGGCCTTTGTGGTGGCCAGGGGCCCCTGTCCTTTTCTCCTTCCGTGGGGACCCTACTCTTATGACAGCAGAGACATCGAGTTTTACTACAAATGAAAACCAATGTCAGCATGGGACACACTGGTCAGGTCTAGCTGGGCCAGGTCCTGCCCTCCTTGTCCTGAGTGGTGGAGCCCTGCTCCGTCAGGGTCCGTGGGCAGGGGCAGGGACACCTGCCAGCCCACCCTGGCCTGGGTATCACTTGGGTCTGACTCCACAGGACTCACCCAGCAACAAGCTGCTCTATGCCAAGGAGATCTCCACCTACAAGAAGATGGTGGAGGAGTGAGTGACCCCACCCCCATCCCCACCTGGCGGGGCCCTGGGAGGAGCACCCTGTTGGGCAGCTTGGGTCTCGACTCTGGGACCCATTGCACCCACCCTTTCCCATAGCTACTACAAGGGGATCAGACAGATGGTGCAAGTCAGCGACCAGGACATGAACACACACTTGGCTGAGATCTCCCGGGTGAGGGGGGCCCTCCCTCGGGCAGCAGACTGCACTGCAGGGGGAGGGGTGTCATCCCCCCAGGAGAGTGGCAGAGGGGGAGGCCATTTGGGTGGGTGCCTGTATGTGGCCACGAACGCACTTGGGGGCGGTCACCTCCAAGCTGTCCTTGTCTGCCACACAGTGGCGTGGATGGGGCACTGCGTCGGCTCAAGGCTGCCCTGTGTGTCTGAGTGCTGTGAGGCTGCAGCCCTGTGTCTGCCCATGCCCCCTGTCATGGCCCAGTTTGCGCTCCACTGGGGGACAGCTTCCTGCCCTCCGTTGCCCTGGGTCACGCTGCCCCCTCCGCAGGCACACACGGACTCCCTGAACACCCTCGTGGCCCTGCACCAGCTCTACCAGTACACACAGAAGTACTACGATGAGGTAGGCGGTCCCGTCCTCCCGGGTGGCCGAGCTGGGCAGCCCCCTTCCCGTCTGGCATCTGACACGAGCCACCCTCAGATCATCAACGCCCTGGAGGAGGACCCTGCTGCCCAGAAGATGCAGCTGGCCTTCCGCCTGCAGCAAATCGCAGCTGCACTCGAGAACAAGGTCACAGACCTTTGACCTCCAGGCTCTGCCACGTGGTCTCAGTCAGGGCACAGGTGCGTGATGCCTGATACCGGCACTGGGTGGCCCTGGGGAATGAGACCTGGGTGGTGGCAGAGGGGGAGCCCCCCCAGGGCGTGTGAGTGTGGGTATGTGGGTACGGGAGAGACCCTGCCTCCGTGTCAGCAGCCACATGGCGTCTTTCCCCTGAGCAGCAGTGCCTGGCGCCCTCCAGCATCAGCTCCTCCTGAAGAACCAGCACTGGGCACTGTCTCTGAGTGGAGTCCCCTGAGCTATTTGCAAATGTGCCTTTAGCCCCCGGCGCCGCCTGCGTCGCTAGGGGCAGTCGGGCCTCAGCCCCCTTCCTGAGCACCAGCAGCCGCCTCAGACATGTGGGTTTGGCCTCTGGGGGGTCTGAGTGCCTGCAGCCCCCAGGCCCTTGAGCCCAGACTGCCCGCCTGCCGGGACGGGAGGAGAAAAGCGGTACGATGCCTTCCTGACCTCACCTGGCCCGCTCTGCCGGGCCATGGCACCCTGGGTGGACTCTGCGCTGCCGGCCTCACCTCGAAGGTCATGCTGGATGTCAGACGTCAAGGCCCAGGCGGCCAGAGGGGACCCAGCAGACTGGGGGGCCTGGCCTCAGCCTGTCAGACAGGCTGTCCTGGGGGCTCTGCCCTGTCTGGGGGGCCGGCAGCTCAGCTAAGTCACCCCCACCCTTTTTGTAAATCTTGTTAATTGTAAATCAAATACAGCTGTGTTTTTCATTCTGCTGGTCGGCTGGGTTCTTCCTGGGCCTGTCCTGCTCACTGCCCCAGATGCCGTTTGACCCTCAGACCCAAGATCTCACCCTCAGTTGGTGTGGCTTCACCCCCCTCCCCTACCAGTTCCTCTGGGTCAGGCCCTGGGGGGTTGTGCGTGTGCGCACAGAGGCCACTGTCCCCACGGCCACGAGAGAGTGGTCGAGGGCTGGGAGGTATGGCCTCAGGCATGGAGAGGGGCTGGGGCAGGTCAGGCATGGGAGTGATCCTGGAATGGGTTATGGGGGCAGAGGGGTGCAAGGAGGTGGGGTAGTGAGGGGACTGGGCTGGCTCGGGGACCCCCTGGTGGCCACAACATCCCCATCTTCCTTCTCGTGCTGAGCCCCGCCGCCCCTGCCCGGGCCAAGGGTCTGTGAAGAGCCAGACTGGCGTTGGCTGTGTCCCCAAATAAAATCCCCTAAGCCCGGGGACCTTTTCCTCCTCCCTGAGGTGGGGGCATCTCACAGGCGTACTCCATCCAGTGCACACTTAGTAAGTCCCACTGTATGCAGAAACCACCGGGCCCTGGGGTGGCTCTGGGATAAAGGGCCCTGTATCCCCCTACTTGAGGCTGTGGGGCCACTGGGGTGGGCTTCTCTGTCCCATGAACTGTCCCCAGGATGACTCAGGACCTAAGTCAGGCTCAAGGGCCCTGGACTTGAGAGCAGGTGGCACCTTGCTGGTGCTGGAGGTAGGGGCTTGTCTGGGAATCTGGTGAGGGGAAAGAGCACTGCTCCCAACCTCTGGGTCCCATGTAGGGCAAGAGGTATGGAATGTGTCACCCTGTGGCCACCAGGCACACACCATCAGTGTGTATCGGGGTCATTTTTTAAAAAAAAATATTTATTTTTTAGAGACAGAAGAAGGAAGGGAGAGAGAGAGAAACATGGATTAGTCGCCTCTCTTGTGCCCCAAACTTTGGACCTGGCCTACAACCCAGGCATGTGCCTGGGAATCGAACCAGCAACCTTTCAGTGGTGACTCAGTTGGAGCGTTGTCCCATATGCCAAAGGGTTGTGGGTTTGATCCCTGGTCAGGGCAATTTTGGGAGGTAACCAATTGATGTTTCTCTCTAAAAATTCAATAAACATATCCTCCAGTGAGGATTAAAAAGAATACTAACGAAGCAGAAAGGGGATTTGAGGGCTCTGGAACAGGAAGTGGTCCAGCTTCAGCTATGGGTGAACCCAGGTGCTCACAAGTCCGAACTTCTTCCCGACAACCGCTGGTTTATCCTGGGCGGCAAGCAGCCCCAGGCAGGGACTCCACCTGGGGCAAATTCCTGTGGCTGGGTTAGTGTCCAAGGGGGAAGCCTTGATCAGGAGCCAGCTGCTCAGCCACAGTCAAGGCACTTGGAACAAGGGTGGTGTCCCCCACAAGGAAGGGCACTGGGCAAACAACAGACAAATCCCCCCAGGGGCAGTGCTGCGGTCCACACTGGGTCCCCCCTTTGCAGACATCCATCGAGGCAGAAAGCCAGAGCAGGAGGCTGTCTGGGAGCGCTGAGCTTGAAGAGGGGCTGGAGGCCTGGCTTCCAGACTGGACCCCAACAGGCCACTTCTGCCCCCTCCTCCCCAAGACATGTCCGAGACATGTCTTCTACTCTGAAGCTTGGAGACAGGGGAAGGGCTGCAGGTCCAGCAGGTGGGCTCCCCCTTGGAGGAAGGTGCGTGATGGGATCCAGGGGCTTGTCCTTTCGTGGGGTCAGTTCAGATGTGCAGGATGGGCAGGCCAGCCCTGAGTGGTCAGGATGCTGGCCTTGGTGAAGTGGCCAGCAGCAACCTGGACCTCTCCGTCCACGTTGAAGGCACATCCCACTGCTTATTAGGAGCATAAGCCCCCCTCCCCAGACACAGCCAGGTCAGCACTGTTTCAGGGAGTTCAACTGTGCCTCAGGGAGAAGAACAACCAGATTGGCAAGGGGCTGGCAAGGGGTTGGCCTGGACCAGTGGAGGGGGACAGTGGACACGGAGAGAAGGGCTGGGCTCTCGACCTTCAGGGCTGACACTGAGTCCCACTAGAGGGTGGGGAGACGGGGGCTCAGGCCTGGGTGGAAGGCTCTTCTCTCAGCCCCCCATCCTCCCACCTGTGCTCCTCCCACACCTGGCTGCTGCCCTACCCTGCCCCACACCGCTGCCAGTCCAAGCTCAGTCCTCTCACCTAGACAAAGCAACTTTCACCAGGTGGCCTGCATGACACTGAAAATGTCCAGCAGCGCCCCCAGAAAACAAAACTCCAAAATCTGGCCATGGCCACCCCATCTGCCACAGCCCCCTGCGTGGCCATCCCTCTTCACAGTTACTTAAGTCAAACTCTGTCCTGAGAGGCAGGACAGTCCGTTGTCACCTCTCTGGGGGCTTCTCCCTGCCGCCAACCCCTGGACACTCTCCCCCGTCACTCCCATCCAGTTAGAATCCGGCCCTCTTCCGGACACAGCGCAGGGCGCTTGTCTGCCCCCGGCCAGCTAGCAGGCTGGGCTGGGTGTGTCCAGGGCAGGTTTGCGCCAAGAGGAGGAGCTCTGCTTCAGGGGACCCCTGAGCCCCATAGGCAGCCACCCCCACTCTGGTCACCTCCCACCACTCACCGCCCGGATTCCGGGGGAGGCCCGAAGGGGGTTCCCTTGATTGAGCAGACCCCAACCCCGGGGAGAGCGCCGATGTGCCCCACGCCCGCTCAGGGGCGGTGCCGGTCGCCACGGGAACGCGCGCCACTTGCCTCGGGTGCAGACAAAGGCTGGTCTCTTGGCGGCCGCAAGGCCCGGTTCCCACAGCCTGGGCCCCGCTCCCGCCCTTCCCCCGGCTTTAGCTGAAGCCTCATTAACTCCGCACAAAACCTTAGCCGCCTGAGAAGGGCGCCCCAGGGCGGGGCCCTCGAGGAGACCCAGAGCGGGCTCCGGGGGCAGGGACCCCGCTCCCAGAGGGGCAACTGGAGCCGAGGCGGGGGTGGCAGGGCCGGCTCCAGACTGGGACAAGGTCCTGTGAGAGTGGCCTTTGCGGCTGGGACTCAGGGCCCGCTGCTCCGGGATTCAGATTCTCTGTCCGATGTGCCCATTTGCCCGGTACTGCTTTGACATGTATTATTCTCATTTGTTCATCCGTATTTACAAATCAGGAGATTTCCATAAAAACCCAGGCTTTAGTTTGTTTCGATCTCTCCGCCGGCCCAGGGCGGGGGTCCGGAGGCGTCTCTCTCCACCGCGCAGCGGGACGTACCAGCGGGAGCCCAGAGCGCCGGGGGCAGAGCGGCTAGTGGGGGCTGAACTGCCAGAGCGCAGCGCCGGGCCGGAGGAGGTCCCAGCCCCTGGGGAGGGCGGGTGCTGATTACAGGGGCTCCTGGGCACCCAGGAACGTCAGGGTGGGCTTCCTGGAGGAGGTAACAGCTGAGGGGGGGGCAGTTGCAGGAGGAAGGGTGCCAGGCACCGAGGAAGATCCATCTGGGCAAAGTTTCTTGTGGGCACAACACCCCAAAGGCCCGCTGGCGGCGGCGCTGTCCCTGGTCCTGACAGGGCAGGTCTCTAGGCCTCGCCGGGCGGTCACGGTTGTCCCAGGAGACGCTGGTTGGCCGCCATCAGAGCCCGGAGGGGCTGCTGGAGGCCGCGCCCCACCAGGGCCGAACAGCGGCCCGGGACCTATGGCGCCATCTGCCCACCGCAGAGGGGCCCTCCCGAGCCGGTGCCTTGCATTAGGTATCATTTTCCATGTCGGCGATGGTGCGCCCTGGCATCATGATTTCGTGGGAGCCTCTGCTGGAGGGGGGTGGGGTGCGGGGCGGGAGTGGGGCGGAGAGGTGGAGGCGGCGGCCTGGATCGGCGGCGCCCGGGCCCGGACCTGACGTGGACGGATATTTGGGGAGGTGCGTGGGGCCCTGGCCGCCCCCGCTTCCCCGTCCCCTCGGGGCCCATGCTCCCGGGACCTCCCCGGGAGGGGAGAGGAGGGCTGGTTTCCGCTCAGCAGCGCCTCCGAGGGGCAAGAAGCCGCCTTGTCTCCCGGAATCCCTCGCCAGCCCCGCCCCGTGCGCCGCCCTCCGTGAGCCCGGCTCGCGCTCCGCCGCGGAGGGGGGCGAGGTGGACATGTCCGGCCCGCGCGCCGGCTTCTACCGGCAGGAGCTGAACAAGACAGTGTGGGAGGTGCCGCAGCGACTACGGGGGCTGCGCCCGGTGGGCTCGGGCGCCTACGGCTCCGTCTGGTAGGGGCGGGGCGGGGCGGGGGCCGGGAATCCCGGGCTCTGCGCGGCTGGCAAGTCGGTGGAATGAATGGGGGGCGGGGAACGTGAAGGAAACTTGCCTACTAGAGGCCGCGCCCGGTAGTCCTCCCGCCCGTCTTTCCGGAGTGTCCCCCACCAGGCCCTAATCCTGCAGCGTCACAGCCGTGGGGGAAAGGGCGGGTCTCCCTGGCCAGAAGGCCTGAGCCCGCCCCTGACGTGCTCCCGGTCGAGGGTCAGGAAGCTCGGGGCTCTGGCAGATGCTCCCCAGTAGGGTGGGTCTACTTTTGTTTGAGAAGGAAAAGCCTAGGCTGAAGTCAAGACCCCTCCCCCTAGGATGGCCTCAGGCCTCTCCCGTTTTGCCTGGGACCTCAGATGGGGTTTAGGACTAAGAAAACATGCCTACCGTGACCCCTACAGTCCTTTGGGGGTTCCACACCCCACCCCATTTTTGCTCCAAACAAGAGAGCTCTGACTACAGCCCAACAGTTAGGCACTGGGGCTCAGACGAAGACAGAGTCCGGCGGCTGGAAGGAGGGTCCGCCCTTCCTTTGGCTGAGGCCTGTTACCCTGGGGGGTGCTGAAGCCGAAGGGGCTGACGGTGAGGTAGTTGCAGGAAGTCCTGCCGTCAGTGGGAATGCTGACCCAAGGCTGATGGTGGGTGTGGATGTTCAGAGAGGTCCCCCTTCCCACAGCATCCAGTGGGTTCCTCACCAAGGCCAGTGACAGGTGGCCACTCTTCACTGCAGGGGTCATGGGGGTGGGGACACTGAGGCCCTCAGAGAAATGCTACTGCCCCAGGCTGTGGCAGAGGGTTAAGAATGGGACTTCCCCAGCCCTGCCTGAGACCTGGAGCTGGAGCCTGGAGCTGGGGCGTGAGGTCCCAGCGGCTCTGATCGACGCACCTGATCCCTCGGTTGGGAGCCTCAGGCCAGGCCCCTTTGGGCACGCCAGCAGCCTCAGGCCTCTGTCTTGATCTCTAAGACACCAAGGGCAAGGGGAGGGCCAGGGACAACCGGTGAGTGGCCCTGGGAGGCCTGACAGAGTGCCTGCTGCAGCTGCCTCCAGGCCTGAGGGAGTCCGGGGGAGTTCCCTGTGAGTGCGAGCTTCCCGAGGGCAGCCCAGGTCCCTCTCCACTGCACTCAGCTAGGGCGGGTCATGGACCCTGCCGTCCTTCTGGGCTTGCAAATTCCTCTGATGAAGCTGTCACCAGGTTTCACAGACACAATTAGGGAAGGGGATCAGCTGCTTCACTTGAGGGGCGTCCTGCTCGCTACTTCCACCCCTGGAGTGGCTTGGACCTTCCTCAGCAGGTGATAGATGAGGGGAAGGGGACAGATGCCCCAGGCACCTGCCTGGCTTCCCTCCACCCCCAGCTGGGCCCACAAGCACCCCTAGTCTTGCAGAAGTGGCTCCCAGGACTGTGTGGGTGCAGCTCACTCTTGGGGGGGGCAAGACCCCAGAGCCAGAAGGTGCAATGGGACTGGGGGGTGGTACAGGGGAGGAGGCAACTGGGTTGTTTGCTTTTGAGATGGTGCCAGTGACTACTGAGTCCCCTGTGAGGAGGTGGCTGTGGGGGTGGAGGGCCAGGACCTTCTGAGTTGGGGCTGGGCAGGGGGAGGTGTGTGGGTGCAGGCACCACCCCTGGTGTACATTTCCTATTGCCTGGTTTCTCACTGTTAAAAGCAGTGATGCCAGTTTTTCCTCCATGCTTTGAGGACCCAGAGGCTTTGGAGGAGCCTCCTGGACCCATGGCCATGGGGGTGGGGGGACCGAATGCAGTGGGAACTGTGTCCCTGGTGTGTCATTTCCACCCTGGCTGGTGGAGACTCCCCAGCCTCGCTCTGGGTTGGGGCGAGAGTCAATGGGGGCAGGACAAAACATCTGGGTCCTGCCAGGGGGCTTCCAGGTGGGACAGGCTGGCCCTGAGTGTTGGGAGGGCCTGGGTGAAGGGGTGGGCTGGAGGGTGATCTGCTTCTTGAGGAAGGAGCAGGACCAGAGGAGGCTCAGAGGAAGTACCAGTCACAGTCTCATCCCTGGGGGCCCTGAGCAGCACCTGGATGGCAGCCTAGCTCCTGGGGTCCTCGGAGCAGAGCAGGGGTGGCGGAAAGGGCCCACCCCCTCGGAGGAGGCGTTGGAGCGCTGGGCTCAGGATGGCCTGGGGCGTATGCACCCGGTCTCCCCACTGCCTCACCTGCCCCCTTGCAGCTCAGCTTACGACACGCAGCTTCGCCAGAAGGTGGCGGTGAAGAAGCTGTCGCGCCCCTTCCAGTCCCTGGTCCATGCGAGGAGGACCTACCGGGAGCTGCGGCTGCTCAAGCACCTGAAGCACGAGAACGTGAGCCGGGACTCCCTGTGGGAGGGCTGTACAGGGTGGGCCTGGGCTGGACAGCCATCCTGACCCCTCCCGCCAGGTCATCGGGCTGCTGGACGTCTTCACCCCGGCCACCTCCATAGAGGACTTCAGCGAAGTGTAAGCGGCCCCAGGCGAGGGTTGGGGAGTGGGCCGCAGGCCTCAGGTCTGACACTGCCCCTGCCCAGGTACCTGGTGACCACTCTGATGGGTGCCGACCTGAACAACATTGTGAAGTGCCAGGTGCTGAGCGACGAGCACGTCCAGTTCCTCGTGTACCAGCTGCTGCGGGGGCTGAAGGTGGGCGCCGGCGGGCGGGCGGGCGGGTGGGTGGGTGGGCAGCCACGTTGTCAGGGCAGGAACCTGACCTCCATCTCCCCCTGCAGTACATCCACTCGGCCGGGATCATCCATCGGGTAGGTGTGGGGGTGAGGGTTGGGCTCTACTGGGCCGCCTGCGCCCCTCCTGGGCTCCCACCCTCGCCAATGTGACCCTGACCCTGACCCTGACCCTGCAGGACCTAAAGCCCAGCAACGTGGCAGTGAACGAGGACTGTGAGCTCAGGGTGAGTGCTGTGGGTAGGGTAGGGGGCGCAGGGCAGGGAGGAGGTGCTCCTGGGGCTGCTGACCACCGGGGTGCCAACTCTAGATCCTGGACTTCGGGCTGGCCCGCCAGGCGGAGGAGGAGATGACGGGCTATGTGGCCACGCGCTGGTACCGTGCCCCGGAGATCATGCTTAGCTGGATGCACTACAACCAGACAGGTGACGCCACCCCGAGTGGTGGGGCTGGATTTCAGGAACCGACCTTCAGGGGGCAGAACATGGTGGTCTTGGGCTAACCCCTCCCCTTGCCCAGGGTTTTATCTAGCGGGGAGGGGAGCAAGGTACAATTGGGCCCACTGGGCAGGCCTAGTCCAGGCATCTTCCCAGTTCCCTGGGAAGGGACTTGGGGGGCAGGCTGATGGAGAATTGCCCCCAGCAGTAGACATCTGGTCTGTGGGCTGCATCATGGCTGAGCTGCTCCAAGGAAAGGCCCTCTTCCCAGGAAGTGACTGTATCCTTGGCCCAAGGTGAAGGGGGGCTGGGCCAGGACCCCTTCCTTCCCAAGAGCGGGTTCTGGGCAGTGCCCCAAGGCCTGGGGTCTGGGGGCCTGAGCAGGGTTCATGCCTGGCCAACGGGCATTTCCTGAGCCAGGCAGACATCGACCAGCTGAAGCGCATCATGGAGGTGGTGGGCACACCCAGCCCTGAGGTTCTGGCCAAGATATCGTCAGAACATGTGAGTCACCAGCTTCCTCTGGTGACCAAGCTGCCCCCACCCCCGTGCTCTGGAGGAAGGGCAGTGTGGTTGGGACCAGCACCTTGTGGGGAGCATGGGCCACTGTGGAATGGGCAGCACCTGACCTTCAGGGGTGAACGGGGAAGACCTCCTGGGCCTGAGGGACAGTGAGGGCAAAATCGTAGCATGCACAGCAGTGCCCTGGAGGGGCGGCCCCGGCCCAGGCCTGTGGGAGTGAGTGAATGAGTGTGGGGGCTCCTCTTGGCAAGCTGCTGCCTGTCATCGGGCCAGGGGAGGGAGGAAGTGAGCAGCCCCCACAGACCCCTCCCCCCACCCATAGGCCCGGACATACATCCAGTCGCTGCCCCCCATGCCCCAGAAGGACTTCAGGAGCGTCTTCCAGGGAGCCAACCCCCTGGGTAAGAATGGGTCCTGGGTCAGGGCTGGGCTCCCTCCATGACTGGCCCTGGACTTGGAGCTGACCTCCAGACCTCCTGCTCTCTTGGCCGCTCTACAGCTGTGGACCTCTTGGGAAGGATGCTGGTGCTGGACAGTGACCAGAGGGTCAGTGCGGCCGAGGCCCTGGCCCATGCCTACTTCAGCCAGTACCATGACCCAGAGGACGAGCCCGAGGCTGAGCCCTACGATGAAAGCGTGGAGGCGAAGGAGCGCACTGTGGAGGAGTGGAAGGGTGGGCCAGGGGAGGGCGGTGGGGCACAGCGGTTTGCGGGCTGCCTTCCCAGGGAGGCCGGGTGGCATCTGTGTCCTGCACAAAGTGCCCCAGCTCATCCTCAGGGTGGTCTGGGAGGGGGACAGCCTGCCCCCCCACTCTAGGGTGCGGCAGGTGGAGATGGGGTTTGTGGGGGCAGCACAGGGCAGGCTCTGGAAGGGCCATGGGTTGATGTGGCAGCCTTCTGGGGCAGCCTCAGAAAGTGGTGGGCCTGGGCTGGGTGGCTGGCACCAGACAGCGGTGGGCAGTGCTGGATGATGGCAGCATGAGCTCAACTTTCCCCTCACCTCCCAGAACTCACCTACCAGGAAGTCCTCAGCTTCAAGCCCCCGGAGCCACCACAGCCACCAGGCAGCCCGGATGTTGAGCAGTGAGCCACACTGGAGCTCACGGAGGGGCCGGGGCCTGCCCACCCCGGTTCCTCAGCTGCTGGGGGGTCGCCCCCCACCACTTGACCCCTGTGCTGGGACCCGTGGTCTGCATGCTGCTCCCTGTGGGAGTCTGCGCACACATGTGAACACATGAGCATGTGCCCTTGTGCAAGCCGTGGGCAGAGGAGTATGGACAGAATGTCCTGGACTTCCTTGGCCCTTCTCCCACCTCCCAACAACCAGGGCCTTCCCTGGGACCTCACTGTAGAGGACCTGGATGCTTAGGGGTCCCCTGGGCAGCATGTCTGTCTCCAGACCTCAGTCCCAGTGGGCTGTCTTTGGGGGTGGTGCACTGGGACCAGGGCCCCCGGGAGACTCAAAGGGTGGAGTGTCCGTGGTCCAAGCTGCTCAGCCTGGAATTAGGGGTCTACTCTGAGAAATACTGAGACCCAAAGCCCTGAGAGCTGGACAGGGTCTTCCCTTGCGGGTGGCAAGGTGGTGACAGCCACGAAGTGTCAAATTGGACTCTTCCTGGAGCCACACGCTCCTGAGTTGTGCAGCATGTGTGTTCCTGGTATTTGCATGTCAAGGCAGGTGAAGGTGCCCAAGGGCCAGCGGCTGTGCCCAGCAGGGGGCCCAAGTTGGGGTAGCTACATGCCTCCTCTCCCCCAGTGTCTGATGTCACGGGGCATATGCTGTGTACCACATAAGGGGCTCAGGTGGGCAAGGAGCAACCACGGGAACCAAAGCCAGGGCATTGTCCTTGGGTTCCTGAGCACCAGGGCACGGAGCCAGCCAGCCAGGGAGCTGGTGAGCATGGGGGGTGGGGGGAGGCTTGGGGGGCTGGCACCCATGGAGGCGGACTTGGACTTGGGCTCTGGACCTGGGCTGGAGCTGATGAAGAAGCCTCTGCCCACTCTCCGGCCCCGCAGCTGAGAGCTGCAGGGACTCTGCTCTGGGGTGGGCCCTGGTCTGCCCTCCTTCCAGGACAGAGCTGACCTGGTGACCTCTGAGACAGACCCCTGCTCCAGAGGTGTTGGAGGTGTGGGTCTTCTCTATCCAGCGGTGGCCTCAGGTGGTGACCTCCAACCTTGCAGGACTGGGGTGGTCAGACTGTCAAGTACCTATACCAGAGTCTCAGTAAAGGAGGTTTCCTTTTGCTCAGCTTGTGTCCCAGGCTCTGGGTGCTGCCCTGCTGTTGTCCCACTGCCTGGAGGGGCGGCCAGGTCTCCATGCGTCACCCCCACCAGCTGGCCTGGCCACACCAGACACCAGCACCGGCTAGGTCCCTTGGGTCCCAGTCAGACAAGCAACCATCTCTCAGCCCCCTCCCTACTCCCCCCAGGCCAAGGGGCTCTGGGGGGCTGGGTGGGGTGTGATGGCCTCCCACAGATAAACCTGCATCTGGTCAGATCCAGACCTGCCCCTTCACTCCAGGGGTCAGGGAGGCTGTGTGTGGCGGGGAAGTTGAGGGGGTTGTGGGTCTTGCCTGGGGCTGGATAGAGTGAAAGAACAGCTTTCCTTCTAGATTAAGGGGGAAGAGGCTGCTTCAGTTCTCACCACAGGCTGAGCTGCCAGTGCAGGTGGGGGAGGGCCTGGTCCCCAGGGAGTGTCAGGCAGAGTGTCTGCAGGACAGGGACATTCCGCACCACACCCTGGGCCTTGGGGGTGGAGGCCATCTGAGAGCTGAGCCTCCAGGGGCCTGGGCAGTGTGGCCACTAGGTTTCAGGTCCTGGGAACCCCTGGAGACCAAACTGCGCCAAGTCCTTGGGGACGGGGGGGGGGGGGGGGGGGGGGGGGGG
>PVKU01003857.1:0-109735 GCA_004027475.1 Anoura caudifer | reverse complement strand
CTGCTGACCATCCATCCCCAGTTCTGAGTGCTCAGCATCACCTGATGGTGCCCCAGGTGTAAAGCTGCTCTGGCTGAGCGGGAGCTGCTGATTCATGGTGGCAGCGCATAGAGGGCGGGCAGGGGCCAGTGACCTTGTCACCCCACCCCATTCAGACCAGGATCATTGGGCTGGGGAGGCCACGGGAGGGGGCCCAGGGCTCTGCCCTTCAAAAACCCCTGGTCCCACATGGGGTGTGACTCGTGAAAGAATGATGCCCCCATGGAGAGGAGTAAGAGGCGCTGAGCTGGAGTCCGCCCTCCTTCACCCCTGGGGTCAGGCGCACCTTTCTGGAGGGAGCAGGGAGGGGAGGCTCAGGCAGGGCTTTGAAGGGCAAATGGAGGGTGGGGAATAGGCTGGACAAGCAGATGGACTTGCAAATGCTTGGAGCAGGCTCCCAAGTGTCCCCTGAGGGGAGAGGAGGGAGCTGGGGTGCGCACAAGGTTCAAGGGGGACCTACGGGATCACCCCTCTGGCTCCTGGGTGTGGGAGGCCTGGGGTCAGTGGTCACAGGAAGGGGTGCTGGGGATGCAGCCTGTTTGGGGCACAACCGGCTCCCCCATGGGAAAGGAGGACGCAGACCAGACAGACGCTGGGGGGGGCTACACACCTGGGGGGCTGGTCGCGTCAGCCCCAGGGGAAGGGGGCATCTTGGGATGTGGGGAGCTGGACACCTGCTTGAGAACTCGGCGCCCAGCTCAGGGACCTCAGGGTTGGGGGACCGGGTTCAGGGGAAGTGGAAGCCGGTGGAACTGGTGGACAGTGACCAGGGCTAGATACGAGCCCCGTGGGCCGGCACCCCGGGGGCATAATTAGTAAGCAGGAGACAGGGGCCCCCTTGGGACACCCTCTGAGCAAACCATCCTGGCCGAGCAGTTCATCCTGAGCGCCGAGGCCGGCCGGGTCTCAGTCCCTTGTCCGCTTACAGCTGGGGCTTCTCTGCCGGCGGCGCTCCCCTCCCCCTGCATCCCAATCCTCCCCGCTCCGGGCCTTCCCGGCGGCGGCCGCCTCGGGTTTCCGGAGGGGCCGGAGGGCGGGCGGGTCGTCACGTGCGCGCGGCCCTGGGACCGGTTGGTCCGCGGGCCGGGGTGGGACCGCGTGCCACTCGGGCCCTGGTCGGGGTCGGCGGCTCCCGAGCTCTGGGGGGAAGAACTTGGGAGCGGAGTGCTAGCGCGGTGGCCCGGGTAGTCGCGCCGACCCATGAGCTCTCCGCCGCCGGCCCGCAGGGGCTTTTACCGCCAGGAGGTGACCAAGACCGCCTGGGAGGTGCGCGCCGTGTACCAGGACCTGCAGCCCGTGGGCTCGGGCGCCTATGGCGCAGTGTGGTGAGCTCAGGCCGGGCGGGGTGGCGGAACGGGGGCAGGTGGCCAGGCCGGGTGGTCGACCCTCTCCCGCTAAGCAGTGCGTCCCTCAGCTCGGCCGTGGACAGCCGCACAGGCACCAAGGTGGCCATCAAGAAGCTGTACCGGCCCTTCCAGTCCGAGCTGTTCGCCAAGCGCGCCTACCGTGAGCTGCGCCTCCTGAAGCACATGCGCCACGAGAACGTGAGTGCGCTGGCCGCGCCGGCGCCCCTGCTCGCCTCCAGGTCCCCTCTGGGTCCCCTTCAGAATCTGCCCCAGAAGGCTTGTCCCTCACCCGGCCACTTAGGCATCCTCCGTGTCGGGGGTCAAGGCACCATCCGCAGAAGGTCGGGTGGGGTGCTCCAAGTGGGGAGGGCAGAGCCAGGCTCTTTCCGAAAGAGAGACTGCTTCCTGGGCTCTAGTCCTCTCCACCCAGGCCAGTCCCGAACAGACATGGGGCCCACGACGCTCTCACCGGGCCCGTCCAGCTCTGCAGCCAAGGCCCTGGTCAAGGAAGGGCCCAGGTCTCACCTCAAATTCTGTGGACCTATTTTCTGGAAGGGGCACTTAGCCTCTTCCCTGTTTCCGGGCATCTCCTGCAGCCCCAGCCCAGGTGACCTCCCACCATTGCAGCCCTTTCTGGAATCCACCCTGCCCCAGGCCACCTCCCCTGAGGCCTGAGGACCTGGGGACCCTGGGAACGCAGAGGTAGACAGGGAATGAGAGCAGGCAGCCTGGTCCTGTCACTCAGGCACTTGGGGTCCCCGGTGAGGGAAGGTTTGGGGTTGGTGTGTGAAGGGCACTGGACACAGGTGTCTGGCTGGGGTTTCGTGGACAGTGGGGAGTGGCGTATCTGGGTCCCCACCAGGAAAGGACCTCCCTCGTCTTCAGACCAGCCCACAGAATGCTGCTCTCGACAGTCAGCATCGTGGGCCTCTCTGGTGGCTGTGGCAGGACCTTCTTGGTGTAGACCTGTCCAGGCCAAGAACGCTGCTCCATGACCCCAACCCAGCCGCACCTGCCTCACCCTCCTCTGGGCCTAGGGTGAGGGCTGGTGGTGCGGGCACCCAGACCTTGGCTAACCGTGCTCCTGACATCTGGTTTGGCCCCTCCCGAGTTGCTGGAGCCACCAGCCTCCCCTCAGGAGAAGGAGTCCCCCAGGGAACTGGTCCCCTCTTCCCAGCTGAAATCCATTCATGGTGGACACAAGCCCTGCCTGGGCCTCACTCCTTCCTGGTCACACCTGCTCATGCTTGAGCCTTGTCCCCACGAGGGCAGACTCCTGCCCAAGGCTTCATCTGGCTTCTCACTCACTGGCCCCTATGCTCACCCACCCATCCTGCTCATCCTGCTCCTGCCCTGGCAGGCCCCTCCTCGGGCCTGCTCCCCCTGGGGACTCCCCACAGTGCCAGTGGGTCCTGCCGTGCTCCCCAACTTCTGACCCACCAGCAGGTGGGCACTGCCGCCCCCAGGGCACCCGCACACAAGCAAGGAGACTTGGCCTGTCTCAAACACCCTTTCCCAGGAGGAAACCAGTTTGAGAGGCTGAGCTCAGCGGCAGGTGGAGGAGTTGCCAGAGACCGCCGCCTCGCCCCCCCCCCCCCCCCCCCCCCCCCCCCCCCCCCCCCCTCCCCCCCCCCCCCCCCCCCCCCCCCCCCCCCCCCCCCCCCCCCCCCCCCGCCACTCCGCCCCCACTGCAGGTTTCCCTCTCCTGCCTCCAGCCTCAGGTGCCATGCGTACCGCACCTCAAGGGTATGTCCACCACATGGCCCCTATCCTCCAGGACTCTGTCCTCCTCTTGCTCAGCCTCTCCCGGTGCCCCGGGCCTTACCTGCGTCCAGACCCCTCTCTGGACATCCTGCCCAGTTCCCTCCTGCCCGCTGTGACTCTGCCCCTGGTGGCTCCGGTGCTCATGTGGCTGCCCTTCACGTCCTGCCCCTCGTGCCTCACTGCAGTCTGTGCCCACATTTGGTGTGACGCCTGTGTCAGCCCTTCCCCCTCGGCTCTGGGACCGAAGGCAAGCCTTTGCCCAGCAAGCGAGGCCTGCTCAGACTCCGGCCTCTGGCCTCCGGCCTCTGCTGGGCTCTCCCAGGCCTGGGCCTTGGCCTCCTGGCCTCCCTCCCCGTGTTCCTCAAATGCTTGAAGCATTCTTCCTTCTGCTTCTGCTACCATTCTTGTGGCCTCTGCTAGGTGTCCCCCCACCCCACCCCCATGGCACAGCTGCCTGCCCGCCTGCTGCTTGCATGTGCAGGCCTCCCTGGGTCCCTGTGGCCCTGAGCCTGGGCATCAGTTGTCACATTCCCTGTCTGCTGTCCCTCGCCCTTGACTGGGGGTCTGCGGGCCCAGGCCTGACTGTTGGATTGGTCACAGTGCTGCCTCTCTGGGCCTCTCTCACAGAGGCCCAGCCCTGGGAAGTACCTGCCGGATGTTGGCTCTCCCCTGGGAGGCTGTCCCCATCCTGGTCCCAGGTTTTCAATGGGGACAGGAAGAGGGGGAGGGAAGGAGGGAGGGCCAAGGAACTGGAGGTCCTTGGACTGCTGGGAGCTGGTCCAGACTTGGGGCTGCCCCTCCCCCAGAGGATCCCAGCTGTCACCGGCCAAAAATAGCCTGCGTCTGGGGCAGGTGTGCCAGGGCCGGATGGTGCTGCCAGTGGGCAGAGCCGGTGCTGTGGACAGTGGGGGAAGATGAGGACAGCTGTAGGGGACTTTCCTGCCTGGAGCACAGTGCCAGCCTGGTGGGTGGCCCCCATCCCACCTGGTGCTCTGGCCTCCTTCCCAGGTGATCGGGCTGCTGGACGTGTTCACTCCAGACGAGACCCTGGATGATTTCACAGACTTGTGAGTGCCAGCCTGGGGCTGACTGGGCAGGGTGGGTGGGTTTTGGGTCACCCCTGGGTGCCAGTTTGGGGTTCTGGGTTGGCATGAGGGCCAGCTGGAGGCAGGTGTTACCCTGCAGCTGGGATGGGGGTGGGGAGGCACATGCATCCCCCCACCCCGCCCCCATCTTCACACCCCAGTCCACCTCCCTTCTGTGTGCCATTGGGACCCACCACACTGGCACAGCCAGGTGGAGCTTGGGCCTCCACTTCTTGTCACGCTCAGCACCGGGCAGTCTCCGGGGCTGGAGGTGTGAGCCTTGGACCTGGTGTTTGTGAGCTGGCAGGTCCCAGGAACTGGGCGAGCCACTGAGCGTGCAGCTGTAACTGGAGCTGCTGACCTTGGCTGGAGGGCAGGGAGAGTGGCAGGGTGCCTGCCCCCAGGGCAGCAGCCCCTGGGCTCCCACTGCTGTTGACCAAGAGCCAGGGGCCTGGCCTGGGAAGGGCGGGAGGACTGGCTCCCCATGCCTGGCCTTGCAGAGGTCAGGGGCCCACACTGGCTGCACTGTCCAGGCTGTGTGCCAAGGGCTCCGCCTCTCTGTCTCCCTCCACCGACCCAGCCTGGCCCTCCAACCCAGATGTCCTGCCGTCCCACAGGCACTTCCTTCCACTCCGTGAGCACAGATGTCCCCAGACCCTCACCGGGCACAGTCTCTGCCCACCCTGAGGTGTGGGGATGCTTGGGAGGTGGGGACGGGGGTCTTCCTGGGCCTGAGCTGGCCTCACCCCACAGCTACCTGGTCATGCCGTTCATGGGCACCGACCTGGGCAAGCTTATGAAGCTCGAGAAGCTGAGTGAGGACCGGATCCAGTTTCTCGTCTACCAGATGCTGAAAGGGCTGAAGGTGAGGGTGAACTGGGGGGGGGGGTCCCCTAGCTGGCCTGTGACTGTGAGGTCCTAGTGAGTAGACATACTGACCCTCTCTCTGTTCCCACAGTATATCCACGCTGCTGGCGTCATTCACAGGGTAAGTCCTGGAGGTGGTGGGAGCTTCCCGTGTGTGTGGACATTCAAGGGGCTAAGCTTCTAGGAGCCTCTGGTTCTCCTTTCAGGGGGCATGAGGGGGTCCCATGGGGAGGTCACACAGTGTCTGCGCCCAGCCCTGGGGCCCAGCAACCTCTGCCCTCTCCAGTCTGCCTGCTCCCGGGTTCAGCTGCCGCCCTGGCTCCTGCCCCGGTGCCCCTGCTGGCGGGCCACACAGCCACCTTTTTCCTCTACCTGCAGGACCTGAAGCCCGGCAACCTGGCAGTGAATGAGGACTGTGAGCTGAAGGTGTGTGTCCGGTGGGGCTGGGCCCCCTCCCTCCTGCCTTCCTGCCCACCACATTCTCGGTCCTCAGACCTGCAGGAAGGCTGGCTTGGGCCCAGGCAGAGGGACCGGTTGTGAGCCCATGGCCTGGCAGCTGACGGCCAGATGCGCCCTGGGGAGGCACTTGAGGGGGTGGTATAGGGCCCATTCCTGCACCTGCTTGAGGTGAGGGGCGGGAGGCAGTCCCCAGTGCCTCATGCCTGAGCTGGGGAGGGCCCAAAAGGCCTCCCCAGAGGTGCCTGCCAGGACCTAGGGGGTCGGCAGGGAGTGGAGGAACAGGGAGAGGAGACCCCTGGGATTCCTTGTCCCAAGGGTGGGGGAGGTGGGTTCTGTGGGGCTGGGCGCACTGGCTGGGTGGGCACCTATGGGGAGGCTGCGGCTCTGTGGCCGTGACCCCAGGCCCTGGAGGGCTGGCAGGAGCCCCAGTGTGTGCAGTCCCTGGCTCCGCCCCCCGCCCCAGACTGTGGGCTGGCTCACTCGCCCCTTTGCCCCACCCTCCTGATTCTGGCTACAGATCCTGGACTTCGGCCTGGCCAGGCAGGCAGACAGCGAAATGACCGGGTATGTGGTGACTCGGTGGTACCGGGCACCTGAGGTCATTTTGAATTGGATGCACTACACACAGACAGGTGAGAGACTGCCCAGAGGTGGGGTTACCACCTGGACACCTCACCTTCTTGGCCTGAGGCTGCTCCTCTGGAGGCTACTGACCTGGGATGGAGCTAGGAGGGTGCGGCAGGCCAGATGGCCCCTATGTCCATGCCCCCCCGTGCGTCCCTCCCCCCGGCCTGCAGAGCCCTGATGAGGGGGCTTCTGTCTCAGTGGACATTTGGTCTGCGGGCTGCATCATGGCCGAGATGATCACAGGGAAGACGCTGTTCAAGGGCAACGACCGTATCCTGCACCTGCGGGGCCAGGCGGGCTGGGCAAGGCTCATCCTGCATCTGAGGGGTTGGGCCAGCTGGGTGGTGGCTGGGTACATTGTCCAGGCTGGGTGGGGGGTGTTAAGCCCTGCGCCCTAGCCCACCTTGTGCTCCTGAACTCAGCTGAGACCTGGACCAGCTGAAAGAGATCTTGAAGGTGACGGGGACACCTCCTGAGGAGTTCGTGCAGAGGCTGCAGAGTGCTGATGTCAGTGGGGGCTGGGCAGGGGCTGGAGGGGCCCTGGCCAGGCCTAGGAGCTCGGCCCTCACCATTTCTTTTTGCCCAGGCGAAGGACTACATGAAGGGCCTCCCCGAGTTGGAGAAGAAAGATTTTGCCTCTATCCTGACCAATGCGAGCCCTCTGGGTAGGGCAAGACTTGGGGGAGCATGGGGTCAGTGACCCGGTGCTGGGGTGTGGCGCCCTCCCCTCCGCCCACCCTGACCTGCCCTCCCTGCAGCTGTGAACCTCCTGGAGAAAATGCTGGTGCTGGACGGGGAGCGGCGGGTGACAGCGGCCGAGGCGCTGATCCACCCTTACTTTGAGTCGCTGCAGGACACGGAGGATGAGCCCAAGGCCCAAAAGTATGACGAGTCCTTTGATGACGTGGACCGCACGCTGGATGAGTGGAAGCGTGAGTGGGGGCTCTAGGCTGGGCCCTGTGAACCGTACACAGGTGGCTGGGCTCAGAGCCTTGGGTCCGCCAGGTGAGGGAAACAGCAGGAGGTCAGAGGGCAGTGGGGCATCCTGGCCCAGGTGACCTCTGGCTGGAGCCAAAGGATGAAAGGAAGGGTGTGGGGGCACATGCAGGAGCCTGAACTGAGCTCTGGGATTCACTGCAGCCAGCCCAAGCCCAGGGCGGTTGTGAACACCTCACCTCTCCTGGCCATCCTGGCCCCTCCACGCCTACATGTCCCCAGGCCTCTGCTCACTCCTCTTGAACTTGCCCATTCCTTGGCCCTTTCACCTGGACAACTTCATACCCCTCATGTCCTGCCCATGGGGTTAGGGCCACCCGGCCAGCCCATGGCACCTTCCCCCTCCTGGCCAGTGCCCTCCCGCCCTCTGAGCAGTTCAGACCCCACTGTGCGGCATCTCCAGGCTTTGCACCAGCCAGACCCTCACACCCGGCCCCTCCCCTCATTTCTGGGGGTCAAACTACACCTTCTCAGCCTCACACCAGGGTCAAGGATGGCTGCCCAGTCAGTCCCCAGGTCAGTCCCTCAGCTGTGGCCCAGACACCCCATGCTGGGGCTGGCCTTGTCTGTCTGTCCTCCGGAGTGGCAGGCCACGGGGGCTGGGCCTGGTGTCTTCCGGTAGCTGCTGGAGCAGCCTGGGGGTTCAGGGATCCCCAAGGGCAGCAGCTAGCACCACTGGGACCACAGCACATGGCTGCCACAGTCATAGGCCCCCTCCTGGCTCTGCCTCGGACCCAGGGCCTTAGTCCTGCAGAGGGGGTACGGGTGGGGCCAGACCGGTTGTGGTTCCCGAACTATGTTTACTTAGGACCACCGGGGTCCTTGGTGGCTTCAGCAGGGGCTCCACCCTTATCTGAGCTGTTTTGTGTTTTTAAGTTTGGTTTGATGAAAGTTTTCTGTTGCTAAAAAAAGATCTCATGAAAACCACGGGCCACAGGATCCTCTCTGTGGTCCCCACCCACACATACCATGCTGAGTGAGAGCTTTGCTTTGACTGCAGCCCAGGGCGGACACATGGCATGTTTGTGGCTGAGCCCCAGGTCAGGATGCAAGCTTTCATTACCTCCTGTTTCCCTGGGAAAGGCCAGCTCTGCAGCAGGAGCTTCTTCCTACACACCTTCCCTGTGCAGGTGGCCCCCACCGTGGGGTTGGAGGGGATGCACACACTCAGTTGCAGGCAGGGCAAACCCCGCAGACTCTCTAATAGCAGGCAGTGTGTCATGAGCTGGGCTTGTGGAGGACCAGTGTCCCCCAGACTGGCACCCCACTAGCCAGGCAAGCATGAAAGGCTGAGGTGGGCAGAGTGGAACCTGCCCATTTGCAGACTGGTCAGAGGCGGGTAGAGCAAGCCCCCTCACCCGCCTTTAGATGGCTGGCTCCAAGCACACGGTTCAGGGAGTGTGGCCACCTGGTGAGGAAGGTGGACACTTTGGGTGGTTGGTGGGAATTTCCCTTGGTACTCTGGATCCAGGGACTCAGCTGTGTCTTGATGGGCCCACGAGCAGTAGCCTGAGAGCACATGGGTCATGTTGTTCACAACGGTGGGCTGTGGGGCTGAGGCCTGCCCGGCTGCTTCGGGAACAGTGGTTCGAAGTTCCAGGAGCGCCCTCAGAGTAGACAGGCACTGTGGACAAACTCTGGTGGGCTGATGGTGACTGCGGTCTGGGATGGAGCCACGTGGATGGGACAAAGGAGCCCACCTGGTGTCCACACCCCAGTAGTGACCTCTGACCCTGATGTTTTGGGGCAGTAGGCTCCTTGTCAGTGGTTGGGCCTGGGAGCTCTGCCCCCTGCCACCCTGAGTGGGGTCTCACGAGACTCCTTGCTGGGCAGGGCGAGCACTTATCTCAGGGCCCTGGTGCTGGCCGCAGCGCGAACTGTGGGGCTGGTTCTGATGGGCCCCTTCCCCCATGACTCTCCGTCTCTCCCTCACCCCACTCCAGGTGACACGTACAAAGAGGTGCTCAGCTTCAAGCCTCCCCGGCAGCTGGGGGCCAAGGTCTCCAAGGAGACGGCCCTGTGAAGACCCTGGGCCCTGAGGGTGGTGGGGACACCGAGGAGACCCTGGTGGGAGCTTCCACCTGGAAGGGAGATGCGGTGACTTTGGCTGGTGCTTGCGTCCCAGGAGACTCCTTATTCCAAGCCTGTGGCCCTGCTGTCAGGCCCCACCTCAGCTTCACCTTGGAGGAGCATTTGGACTTTCTGGACAGGACCCTGCACACCTCCCCCAGGCCTGGGCTGGCCTCTGAGCCCCCGAGCAGCCGTCTCCTGAGCAGGCTGTAGCAAGAGGCCTCAGAGCCTTCGGGATGGGGTGGGGCTTGGGGCAGAGGCCTGGCTTCGCACCCTGCCTGCTCTGGACCATGCTTGAGGCCCAGTGCACATGGCTGAGAAGGAAGGACAGGGAGGGCGCAGGCACTGACTCAGGGTCTTCTCTCCTGGGGGCGCTGGTGTGGACTCTCCTGCTGGCCCAACCTGGAATGTAAATTGTCTTCGTGTGCCCACATGGCTGGGAGGAAATAAACCCTTTTGTGGAGGTTCCACTCTGGCTTCACTTCCTGATTCTTTGGCTGGACCTCCGCCTTTAGGCCTCTGAGCTGCAGCCTTATACAGAGGAAGGAGGCCTGCCTGGGAGCCTCAGCCCTGCTTCCTGGGCCACAAAGCTGGTGCCCACTTCCCCTGGTCTGTGCCAGGGAGCCCCGAACCTGGAGCTTTTGGGGTGACCTTCCTCTAATGGCTTGGACTCGAGCCTGACTTTGGTGCAGGGCCTGATAAGAGTGGGGGTGGTTAGCGTCCAACCTGGGGCTCAGTCCCAGCTGTTTGAGTCCTTGCTCTCTCCAAGACCAGGTTCCTAGGGAGGGGGAGCCATGCTAGACCCGCAGAGGTACCTCAAGCCTCGGCCCTGGTGTCTCTGGAGAGAACGGTTTCTGTTTTCTCCCACGACCACATCCCAACGCCATCACCGAGCCCACAGGGCCCTCTGCTGGCCATTCGACGTCTTCGAGAGCCGGCAGCCCAGTCGGTAGCCACTCTAGGGCTGCTGCGGCCCCTGAGCTCCTCCCACCCGTCTCTGGAGTAGGTACCCCCAAAGCGGGCCAGGCGGTTCTCCCGGCCTGGAGCTGGGCTGGGCACACGTACAGTTGTTCTAGCCAAAGACGGTCAGACGAGTTGCCACAGCGGACACCGGCCTCCTCTGGCCAGAGGTCTTCCTGCGCCTTTGGGACAGACTTCTAGGGCCCTCCGCTCTCCAGCATCCAGTAAGGCTGTCGGCCGCCAACCACGCCCCTCGTAGGAATGTGCCCCAGGATGGACAATCAGAGCATGTCATTCCCTAGCCCCACTGTGATTGGCGTGCATCTGACCCTAAATACCTATTTGGAGTCTCCCCAGAGCCCCCTACAATACCCGGACGACCTAGGATCGCGACTGGGCGCACTCCAGCTCTAAGGCGCTACCTCCCACCATGCCCCGACCAAGACCACGCCCCCGGGCCCCTTCTCCCACCACGCCCCGCCCCACCACACGCCCCTCTTCCAAGAGACCTGCCCCAGGGCCCAGCGGTTCAGGCTCTCGGCTCCTGCGGTACTCGCGCCTCCGGCTTAGCTGGTTTCATTCATCATTCAGTCGTCCACCCCTCGCCCAGACCCTCTCTCCGCCTGCTTTTCCCGCGCCCTACACTGCCGCGCCTCCTGGGGCCGCCAGCTCTTCGGCCGGGGACTTTCCTAGAGCTTAAATCGGACCCTTGCCACTCCCTTCTTAAACCTCGAAGGCAGCTCCGCGTAGCAGGCAGCCCAGGCCAGGCCCGGGCCGATGAGGCGCTCTCCTGCCTCGCGGCCTGGCTCCTGAGGCCTCGGCTCCGTGCTCCTTCCCTCGCTGCTGCTCCTGGAGCCCAGATGGGTCTGGGGGTGTTGGGGTGCAGGGGCCCCTCCCATGGTACGCAGTGTAACCGCCGGGACTTCCGCGTGGGTCCGGGCACGCTAGCCCTCGGCCCTCACGCGCGTCCCCTCCCATCGCTAAAGGGGAACGAGGCCGGCGACGCGCCCGGCTCCAGGTAGGAGGAGCTGGAGCTGTGGCTGGAGCGGCAGCGAGGGGGAGGGACGGTCCCAGTGCAAGTCTCGCAGGAAGCCGGAAGCCAGACTGTGTAGATGCCACCTTGCCGACCTCAACTCCATCTGAGCCTTGGGACTCCTTCCTGCCTGGGCTCTGCGTGCTCCTTCCCAGGCTGGGTACTGGTCCCCCCTGCTGTGGCCAGGCGTTTGCTGCTCCCTGGGGCTGCAAGTTGAGGACGGACAGTGCACTCAACCCGGGCTGGGGCGTCCGGTCCCCCCACCCAGGTCTGAACCATGAGGACAGCACTCGTGTACCATGAGGACATGATGGCCACCAGGTTGCTCTGGGACGAGTAAGTGTGACCTGGCAGAGGTGCGGGGTGGGGAAGGGACCCTGGAGTCTGAGCTCTCTGTCCACTCAGTCCCGAGTGTGAGATCGAGTGTCCCGAGCGCCTGACCACCGCCCTGGGACGCCTGCAGCAGCGTGGCCTGGAGCAGAGGTGTCTACGACTGACAGCCCGAGAGGCCTTGGAGACGGAGTTGGGCCTGGTGCACAGGTCAGACCAGGGGCGGCCACATGTCCTGGACGACACACCTGGGACCTGAGCACACCCCCTGCCAGCCAGTGCCTCACAGACAGTGCCCCTCCCCCAGAGCCTCACCATTGGGTGGGTGGGTGGGGGTGCAGTGAGGTGGGCAGTCCTCCCCTCTCCAGTTCTGCTGGTGACTCTGCCTTGCTCCTGCCCCTCTGCAGCCCAGAGTATGTGGCCCTGTTGCGGGGGACCCAGGCCTTGAGCACGGAGGAGCTCCAGGCCCTGTCGGGACAGTTTGATGCTGTCTACTTCCATCAGGTGTGTGCCCTGGGGACCCCCACCCCCAATCCTCATGCCCCATGCCTGCTCATGGCCATGGCTGCCCACCCAACCAGTGTCCCTGTGTTCATGGACATGCCAGTGCCTTGCATACGCTGGCACCTGGGACTGTCCTGGCCCATTCCACTCAGCACTTGGTGTCTTGCAGCCTGGCACAGACCTGGGCAGAGTCTGTGGGGAGCAGCTGGTGTGGGGTTCATTTGCTCCCCTGCCTCCACAGAGTACCTTCCACTGTGCCCGGCTGGCTGCAGGGGCTGGGCTGCAGCTGGTGGACGCAGTGCTAACGGGGGCTGTGCACAATGGGTTTGCCCTGGTGAGGTAAGAGCTGTCCCTCTGCCCTGGCTGCCCCCCCACGTGGGCACAGGATGACCCTGATGTGCCCCATGGCTGCCTCTCACCCTCAGGCCTCCTGGGCACCACAGCCAGAGGGCTGCTGCCAATGGATTCTGTATGTTCAATAATGTGGCCATAGCGGCCAAGCATGCCCAGCAGGAGCATGGGCTACACAGGTGTGTGCTGGACTGGCTGCTGGTGGGGGTGGGGGCCCTCACAGGGAGGGCCAAGAAGAGCAGGCTGCTGTGAGACACACCTAATCCCTCCCCTGCACCGTGAGCCCAGTGCTGTCTGTCCCCAGGATCCTCATTGTTGACTGGGACATCCATCATGGCCAGGGCATCCAGTATATTTTTGAGGACGACCCCAGGTGAGTTAGGGGTAGGGATACAATCCTTCACTGTGACCCCACTCTTTGGGGAGCACAGCCTGGCCTGGGAAATTCCTAGCTGGATGTAGCTGTGTGCTCAAGGGTTGGGGTTCTGTGAGGGGCCATGGGGCTGTGCATCCTGACCTCTGACCTTTGACTCTGACTGGTTGTCTGCAGTGTCCTTTACTTCTCCTGGCACCGTTATGAGCATGGGCGCTTCTGGCCCTACCTGCCAGAGTCCGATGCAGATGCTGTTGGGCAGGGGCGGGGCCGAGGCTTCACTGTCAACCTGCCCTGGAACCAGGTGCTGCCCTCCCTACTCTGCTCCTGCCCCCTGCCCAGATACCCCATCCCACAGCTCTGGGCCTCCTGAGTGTAGTCCAGGGTGTCTATCCAGGGTCACCCCCAGACCCTGGGCTGCAGGGGTGCAGACCCCTGCAGCCCACCCTGGCAGGGCCCAACGCTGGTGCTCGTGGCTGCAGGTCGGGATGGGAAATGCTGACTACGTGGCTGCCTTCCTGCACGTGCTACTCCCCCTGGCTTTTGAGGTAACTATGTGAGGGGGCTGTCTCGGTTGCAGGAGGGGGGCAACTTGATGCCCAGAGCCCCCACCCCACCCCACCAGCGCAGGATAGGGGTGTGAAGGGCCTCTCTAAGGGGCCTCCCCTTCACCCTCTCCCTGTAGTTTGACCCCGAGCTGGTGCTAGTCTCTGCAGGATTTGACTCAGCAGCTGGGGATCCTGAGGTGAGGGCCTGGCCTTACTGGGAGGGCTGCTGGTGTCTGGCAGCCAGGCCCCCATCACACCTGGCTCTGGTTCCAGGGGAAGATGCAGGCCACACCAGAGTGTTTTGCCCACCTCACGCAGCTGCTGCAAGTGCTGGCTGGTGGCCGGGTCTGCGCCATGCTGGAGGTGACTGTGGTGACAGGGAGGGTCCGAGGGCCAGAGGCTGAGGGGCAGTTGGAGGGGCCTATTGCCCCAGTGACACCCTGCTCTCCTGCCTCTTCCCAGGGTGGCTACCATCTGGAGTCGCTCTCCGAGTCCGTGTGCATGACAGTGCAGGCCCTGCTGGGTGACCCCGCCCCACCCCTGTCAGGGCCCATGGTGCCAGTTCACAGGTGCAAGGGGTAGGAGGCTGGGAGGCTGGGGGGTGCGAGGCCAGGCCTTACCGCCACTCCTGCCTCTCCCTGCAGTGCCCTGCAGTCCATCCAGAGCGTACGGGCAGCCCATGCTCCTCACTGGATGAGCCTCCAGCAGCAAGGTCAGTGTGGTCTGGGGCAGTGGTGGGATTGCACCTCGGGCTTCCAACGACATGGCTGTGACTCTGAACAACTTCCCAGACTCAGCCCCTGTCCTGAGTCCCAGCACCTGCTCCCTGGAGGGGAGGTCCTCGCCTCTGCTGCCTGGGGGGCCTGAATTCAAGGCTGCAACAGCCCAAGCCACGGTGGCACTAAGCGCCCTCCTGGACCAGCTGTACCTGTGCCCCACACCACCTGTCCGCATGGCTGTTGCTCTGACTCCCCTGGACACTGCCCTGGTCCTGCCCCCTGAAGTCCTCCATCAGGAAGGATCAAGCCCGAAGGAGGAGACACAGGCCTGGGCCAGGTGGGCAGAGTGGGCCTGAGGAGAGGGGTGGGGCCGTGTCTACCATGTACCCTTGTGTGACTCACCTGTGATCCGTGTGTCACTCAGTGTCCTTGTGTTCCTCTGGCTTGCCCACCACAGGCTACATGAGGCCCTGGCCAAGGATGAAGCTGTCACTGCACTTGGGAAGATCCTGTGTCTCTTGGATGGGATCTTGGATGGGCAGGTGGGAGCACCTAGAGGGGCTGGGGATGGCTATGGAGCTGGGGGTGGGGCCCAGGACCTGCCCATGATAGGTGGCCTGTCCAGGGGAGGAATGCAGAACCAAGTGAATGTGAGTGTTGCCTTGTGCCTGGGACCCTTCTCAGGAGAGCCCCTAGGGACAGGGTCACAAGCAGTCCCTTGGCCCCCTCAACTAAATGGTCTTTGGCAGAGAGGGGAAAGTGGAGACTTAATCAGCTTAACAATAACCCACAACCTTCAGACCAAGTGGAGACTTAAAATGTAGTTTTAAGCACCTTATTTTCAGAAATGGGGTGATTTGACCTCAGAATGTACAGATGACAGCCACAGAGACAGGGACCAAGAGGAGGACTGATGATGGGTCTGTTTACCTGGCTTGGGAGTGGCCCTCCACTGCTTTCATTCACCCCACAGGTGAGCAGCGGCCTTGCAGCCACCCCAGCCCCTGCTGCAGCGGCCGTTCTGGACGTGGCCACTCGGCACGGCCTTTCTCGGGGAGCCCAGAGGTGAGCTGCAGCTGGCTGGCCTGAGTGTATGAAGGCCTGGCTTATGGGCATCCCAGCCCTGGCTGGCCATGGGGGGAGGGCTCTGAGAATGGACTCTGAGTGTGGAGAGTATAGCCTATCCTGGGACCACCTTTTCTTGTAGGCTTCTCTGTGTGGCTGTGGGACAGCTCGATCGGCCATTGGACCTTACTGATGATGGGTATGCCCCTTGGGTCATGTGTACATCCAATCGTGCCTGTGGGTGGGTCCCCAGGAGAGATGGGTGGGTGGGCTGTGGGCCCGGGAGCAAGGCCAGGAGGGTCTCCAGCACAGAGGGTGAGCCCTCCCAGGACCCCTACCCCCAATCTCTCCTGCACCTCCTCTTCTGTCATCCTGGCTCTGGAGGGTGCGTGGCATCTCACTCACACCACTCCTGTCCATATGCCCACTCTCCCCTGGAAGGAGGACTCTGTGGCTGAGCATTAGGGGCAAGGAGGCAGCTGCCCTGTCCATGTTCCATGTCTCCATGCCACTGCCAGGGGTGAGTGTCGGCGTCCCAGGGGCAGGCTGTAGCTCCTCACTGGCATCATCATGAGGGCCAGGCCCCTGGCCTTTCACCTATCCTTCCTGGCTTCCTGATGGGACTTTTGTTGTGGCTGCCCACCTGACACTTGGAGGTGGGGTGGCCTGAGCTGGCAGGAGGGGTGTTGCCTGGATGAGGGGATGGGGCTATGCTGCTGTCTCTCACACAGACAATTGGTGGGTTCCTGAACTTTGTCCTGGCGCTGGTGCTACCCCTGGCCTATGGCTTCCAACCTGACCTGGTGCTGCTGGCCTTGGGGCCAGCCCACGGCCTGTGGGACTCCCAAGCTGCACTGCTGGCGGCACTGTTGCGGGTGCCAGCAGGGGGCCGAGTCTTGGCCCTCCTGGTTGAGGTGAGGTGGGCAGGTGGATGTGTTGTGGGGTGGCAGACGAAGAGACCAGCGACTCACTGCCTTACTCTGCCCCTGGCCCAGGAATCCACGCCCCAGCTGTCAGGCGTCCTGGCCCAGGTGCTGCATGGAGAGGCGCCCCCCAGCCTGGGCCCCTTCTGTGCAGCTTCCCCAGGGGACAAGCAGGCCCTGATGCACCTGAGAAAGCAGCTGGAGTCACAGTGGAAGATGCTGCAGGTGGCCGGTGAGACTAGGGGATACGGCTTACACGGAATGCCCGGGGCCCTGAGGGACAATGCTGCTTTAGAGCTCCGTGTGGACAGTGGCTGCATCCTGAGAGCGGGGCGCTGCCCTGAACCCCGCACAGCAGTGTCAAGCGGATTGCGCTTCTCTTCCCAGCTCCCGCTTGAGTGCTGACCTTGCTGTTTGACACCGGCCAGAGTGGGGGTATTTGCAGCCCAGAAATGACACCGCAGACAAGAGCCTGCTGTTAAACATTCACCGGCACATTGGGGCCTCGGTCCTGACATCCCACGCGCGCGTGGGCACTGGTTCAGGGGCGTTTTGTCCGCTGCAGCGTCCGTACCCCGCGCACCCGCCTCCACACGGAAGGCCCCGCCCCGGCTCCCTCCGCTCCAATCAGTAAACGCTTAAGCGAAAGTCTGACTCCGCCTCCGTTATTGCGCCTGCAGCGTCCGGCCTCAGGGTTCCCACCCGCGGGATCGCTGCCCCAAGACGGAAGTGGGATACGGTCGGCGGCCACCAAGGCCCCGCCCCGGCCTCGCTCCCTTCATGTAGGCCACCGCCCGCCTTCGTTACGCAATTCCGATGCGCCGGCTCCCGCGGCTTGGCAGGGCGCGTTGCAGTGACGTGTGCGGCAGGAGCTGCGGGAGCTGCAGCAGCGCGCGCTGCCCCGGGCGAGGTCTGGTTAGAGGGCAGCCCTGCGGGCCTGACTCCGCGGACCTTTCCCGGTCCCCGCGGACCGTCCACGGGCAGCGTCCCTCCCGGCCGCCCCTTCTCGGGCCCCGGGAGAGCGCGGAGCTGTCGCATCTGCTGCGTACGGCGCGCGCGCGTCTTCTGCCGTTTGTCGCGCTTCTGTGAGCGCCGCGGGTTGAGGACCGCTGCGGGCCGGGCGGCCGGGGCAGGGCCACCGCGGACCCGGTTCCCTTCCAGTTCGGATCCTTCTGCAGCCGTCGAGGAAGCCTCCTGCCCGTCTGCCCGGTCGGCCCCGCCCCCGGCTGTCAGGCCTCGGGGAGCCGAGAGCGGGGGGCATGGCCAGCATCACCCAGCTACTGGACGACCTGTGTGAGGCTCTCCTGCCGGCCGCGAAGGCTCACCTAGGCCAGCGCGGCCCGAGCCGCAGAAGAGCGAAGCAGAGCCTCAAGCGGGTGGCCTACAACGCTCTGTTCGCAAATCTTTTCCAAGACGAGGCTCCCAAGCAGCCTGACCTCCCAAGGCTCCCCGTGAAAAACAAGATCCTCATGCTGTCCTTCGACTTGAGAGTGGGCGGCCTGGGTCCCGAGGCCGACCGGCTGGAGGAGCTTGTAGAGAAACTCGAAGCAGCCCCTGGCTGCCCGCTGGTGGAGGTGGGGTCGGCTTTGGACCTGCTGGTGCAGCTGGCGGGCAGTGGGCCCCCTCAAGCCCTGCCCCGGAAGCGGGACTACTTTTTCCGCAACAAGCACGTCGGCAGAAACGTACCCTACAGCGGCTACGACTGCTACGACCTCAGTGTGTTCGAGATGGACGTGCAGACTCTGATCTCCAGGGAGGAGTATTTGTGTCAGGACACGATCCAGAAAGCGCTTCAGGTGATGGAGGCCACGCCGGGCACCGGCCTACCCACTGCCCGGCTCTTCTCATATGGTGAGCCCTGTGGTGACAGGTTTGAGAGAGACACCCGGGTGTCGCTCTTCGGAGCCCTCGTGCACAGTCGCACCTACGACATGGACGTCCGCCTGGACTTGCCCCCGGTGCCGGACAGCGCAGACCTCTGTGGACTTACCATAAAGGTAGAGTGCTGCTTTCCCGCCTTGGGGCCCCTGGGCCCTGGGCAATGCCTTCTTGAGTTTCCTGTTGTACCGGGAAGGGTAGGACAGCCCCAGAGTACAGGCCACTCGGTGGCTGAGCCGTGGTGAGGCCGGGCGCTGGCACCCACCTTCCTGGGCAAGGACGCACCTGCGCCCCTGCAGGCCCAAGCAACATGTTTCTTCTCATGCTTACCTGGCAGGACATGATGTTAAAAGTTGCTTATTCTGCTTCCTAGAGGTGTTCCTTACACCTGTTTATTATTATTATTAATATTATTATTTAAGATTTTACTTATTTCTAGACAGAGGGGAAGGGAGGGACAAGGAGGAGAGAAACTTCAGTGTGTGGTTGCCTCTTGTGCGCCCCCTACTGGGCACCTGGCCTGCAACCATGGCATGTGCCCTGACTGGAAATCAAACCGGTGACCTTGTGTTTTGCAGGCCCATGCTCAATCCACTGAGCCACACCAACCAGGGCCTAAGTTAATTAAAATGAAGTAAAAAGTTTTGTTCTTCAGTTGCATAAGCCACATTTCAAGTGCTTAGTAGCCACCTGTGGCAAAAAAAAAAAAAAGCTTGATCCTACTGCACACGCAGGTCTCAGTGCTTCTTGCCACCCTTGCTGTGGGGTTTCTCCTCTGTAGTGGAGTGAGTCATTGGGCGTTGTGTTCTGTGGCTTCATGAATGTTGCCGGAGAACACGCTCCTGTTGCGCCCTTGTTACAAGACGTCCCAATGGTTTGCAGACGTAAACAGTGCTGCAGCGAGCAGCTTGGTCTACGTCGGTATTTCTGTCTCTGGTACGGTTTCTGTGCTGGGTTCTCCAAAATGGCATTTCCAGGTTGGACGCATTTCATTGCACAGTGTGTCAGGGCTTACGTGCTGTATGGAATTGGGAATTGGTAACCTTCATAGTTTAATTCCTTAAATGGTTTAATGTATGGGAAAACACTGTACTACAGAGAGAAACAGAGGAGACGTTCTACCAGGCTTTTCCTGTGTGAGTAAGTGTGTGAAGTCCTAGACCTCCATCCCATGGGCGAGGCTGAGACCCAGAGGCACACCTGATGTTCCCTCCTTCCCCTGTCTCCAGGTGCCTCAGAGTGTGGATCCATCCGAAGATGAAGGGTTCCAGTCAGCATCCAATTTGACTCCTGACTCCCAGTCTGAGCCTGGCATGACCCCTGAGATCGACCTGTGGGATGCGGTGCTCACCTATGAGCCCAGCAAGCAGAGATGCTGGGAGCAAGTCGGCTGGTACGTGAGGCTTGCCATCAGGGGCGCTGCCCTCCCCCAGCACATGGGCATGTGTTACCCAGAGAGCCCTGGCAGCTCTGGCAGAAGCTGTCCTAATGGGACTGGTGACCTGGAAGTTTCAGCTGGGTGAGGGCACAGACTTGTCTTCATCTTGGGAGTTGGGAGAAGTGCTCGGGGCGAGGACTTCAGGCTTCACAGAGGTTCCTGCCGTGCCAGCAGCTCTGCGGATCACACTTTGCAGTGAGAGCAGTCCCTCGAACCTGACTCTGCATCCTTCCCGGGAGGGCTCCCAGCCCAAGGTGTCCGAGGGAGGCCTGGCAGGCAGTGTGGTCGGGGCTGGGAAGAAACGACCCGTGCCCATCGTTGTTCACATCTAGAAGGACGGGAGTGCTGCTGTCCCCTGGCCAGCTGTGGTCCTGGCAGTGTCACCCCAATCGCCGCTTCTCCGGGTCTAGGGCCTCTGTCTGTAGTGGGCTTGTGCCTCGGGGCCTCCCAGAATGGGCCCAGAGGCCTTTCACTCAGGCGTACTTGCCAAGTCTCCAGAGCTCATTCCTGGCTAACCCCAGCCACCTGCAGGCAGTTGGGGGAGCTGAGTTCCCAGAAGCAGAGCCCCCTGTCCGTGAGCAGCCCCAGGGCTGTGAGCGCTGCCCCTGAGCCCACCCTGGAGCTGGTCGGTCCACAGGATGTCCTCTGCTGTTGCTCCACACCTGCCACCCACTCTGGGGGAGCCGTTTCCTCCTGTCAGGGGCTGAGTTTCTGTGGGGACAGGTGGGGATTTGGTGGATCCTGCATGGGCTCTTCTTCCTCTGCCCCCGAGTCATGGGGCCACCCTGGAAGAGGGACAGGAGCTCCCCTGCGCTCGGACGGTGGCGAGGGAGGGAAGGGCGCCATGTAGGGCATCATCCATTAATAAGCAAATGGCTTTAATGAGCCCTGAGATATATCGTTCTTGTGCCTCGGGCACAGCGCTGATGTGTTGACGGCTGGGGCTCCGAGTCTCATCCACACGAGGATGTCCCACAGCTTGAAGCCTGTTACCCGCCCCGTGGAAAATGAGTTTTGTCTTTCAAAAGCAAATGATACTTTTTTGATTTGCTAGAATGAAAAACGGTTTTTTTGGGAGGAGGAGAAAAGAGCTGGTCAGGATTTAAAAATGAGGAAAAAAACTTAAGAGAGGCCTGTATTTTCAGGTTCTGTTTATTAAAAAATTACTTTTTTCAGTGGATTTAAAATTGTTTTTAAAAGGTTTTATTTATTTTTAGAGACAGGAGGAGAGAAACATCAGAGGGTGGTTGCTTCTCACATGCCCCCCACTGGGGACCTGGCCGGCAACCCAGGCATTTGCCCTGACTGGGAATAGAAGCAGCAACCCTTTGGATCGCAGACCAGCACTCAATCCACTGAGCCACACCAGCCAGGGTGGATTTAAAATTTTTTAAAAATATGATTATTGGTTTTAGAGAGAGAGAAGAAGGGAGGGAGAGAAACACCAACCAGTTGCCTCCCGTACGCACCCCGACCAGGGACTAAAACAGCAGCCCAGGCGTGTGCCCCGACTGGGGACCAGACCCCCAACACTTTGGTGGCTCCAACCTACTGAGCCACCCAGCCTGGGCTTTCCCAGTGGGTTTTAAAGACGGTTTTCATACTTTTCAGTAGAGGTTCGGGGTTTTCAAAGGCATATTTTAAAGACACCGTGTTTAGATTGACTTTGAACGACACACCTGTGGGGTGAACTTGCTGCACCAGGTCCTCCAGAGGCAAAGCCCCTGGGGGCTGTCCCGGGCCCAGAGCCATGCTCTGCAGGCCCAGCACGCTTGTTTTATGCTGAAGCAAGCATGGCGCTTTCTGCTGTGTTCATCCTTTGTGCTTTCTTTCATGTAAGGTCTGCGTAACATAAAATTGGACACTTTAGTCGTTTTTAAGTCACAGTCAGTGGTGTTAAATGCGTTCACGCTGTTGCGCAGCCATCACACCATCATCCTCAGAACTTCCCGCCTCCCCAAATGACACTCTGTCCCCACTCAACATGGGCATCCCATCTCTCCGGCAACACCGTTCCACGTGCCGAACCTGCCGTTGCAGGGGCCTCCCATGAGTGGGGTCTGCAGCATCTGTCCCGTCGGGACTGGCTGAGCTCACGGAGCCTGGAGGCCTCAGGGTCCGTCTCTGTCAGGTCAGATGCCTGCACGTCCTTCCTTCCGAGGCAGAGTGCTCCATCGTGCGGGTGGGTCCCGTCTCCAAACCCACGTGCCCGCCGATGTCACGCAGGCTGCTCCCGCCTTTGGGCTGTTGTGAGGTGCCTCTGTGCACATGGGTGTGCAGGCCCAGTGCTGTTCTTACACAAGGCTCCGCTGTGAGGACAGTGCTCCCTGAGGACCGCAGTGTGCACATCCTGGTGCTGGCGGGCAGTCCTTGTGTGGGCATGGGGGGTGGGCGTCCCGCAGAGCTGACCTGAAGGTTAGGGGCACCCGCTGTGTATTCCTGCGGTGTGTGTGCTGCGGGGTCACTGTCTCCTGCCTTTTGTTCACGCAGCTGAGTTTCCTGTGGCTCTGTCTCCGCAGCCCCCCTGGCCACAGAGAGGAGCCCTACCTCACAGAGGCAGGAAGGGATGCCTTCGACAGGTTCTGCAGACTGTGCCGTGGGGAGCTGCAGGTGCTGGGTGCAGGCCTCCCGCCCGCCACACAGCCCATCCTGGTGAAGGAGTGTGAGCTGGTGAAGGACACGCTCAACGTCTTGATCGGGGTTGTGTCTGCCACATTCCCGCTCTGCCAGGTAGGGGTGCCGGCACCGGGTGCCACACTGGCACAGGGTGGGTGGCTGCCTTGCTCCAACGCCACACTGGGCAGGAGGGGGCCAGTGCGGTGAGTGGATGGCAGCTGGGGTGGCCTGCAAGCTGGCTCTGCAGCGACCACAGTGACATACTCCACATTTCAGTTCTAAAATCTATTCATTTATTGACATTGACGTCCTTTTACAAACTGAGCAGGAGTCAGATGTTTGCTGCTGTTGGTGAAACAAAGGAAGGGGACCCACCACTTCCTTGCCCTTCCCTCCAAGCTCCCTGTGCGAGCATAGCACAGGCTGGCCTTCCGGAAGGGCCGTGGGGGAAGGTGGCTGTCACCGGCTTCCCTGGCTTTGTGGGCCTCTCTCTCCTGGCCAGGAGCTGCGATTTCCCCAGCCCTCGCTGTTGCTGGGCCTTGTGAGTGAGCGCTGGCGAAAGGAAGCCTTGGCACAGGGTCTCCCGGGGCCGCCCAGCCTCTCTCCGTGTCTCACGTACTTGTCCACACGCATGTTGGGTTTCAGTGTGTCTCGGCAGCGTTTTCCAGTTTTCACTGTAACAAGCTTTTCGCCTCCTTGGTTGAGTTCACCCCTAAGTGTTCTACTCTTTTCCTGGTGTTGTAATGGAGTTGTTGCCTGACTTCTGCTTCAGGTGTTTTCATTGCTAGTGTGTAAAGACACAGCTAAATTTCGTGTGTTGGTTTTGCAGTCCGCAGCTCTGCAGAGCGTGGCGATCAGTTCTGACCATTTTAGGAGGGCTGGCACTTCTGGGTTTTCTGTGTGTGTGATCGTGTCTGCAGATGGACAATTTTCCTTCTCCTTATCCCATTTGGATGACTTCTACTTGTTTTTTCTTGCCTGATTGCTGGCCTGGGCCTTCCAGTTCCGTGTGATCAGAGGTGGTGGAAGCAGGCACCCTGGCCTTGTTTCCAGTTCTAGGGACGAGCTTCCGGGCGACCACAGCCGTTGTTGATGCCAGCGGTGGCTGCTCCAGACACGAGCAAGCGCCCTCGCCCGTCCCAGTCTGTTCCATTCTGCAGTGAAGGGCAGTGGGTGTTGTCAGGCGCGTGCATCGGGCATCAGCTGAGGTGATCATGCTTTCCTCTCCTTCTGTTCCTGCGGATTCCGGTGCTGATTTCCCACCGGCGTTGCGGGGCACGGTCCTGTAGCTGCTGGCGTTGGAGTGTTAGTGCTTAACTGAGGATTTCGAATTTGTGCTCATGAGGGATGTTGGCCTGCAGTTTTCTTCCGTGTAATGTGATTTTCTGGCTTTGATTTGGGACAGTGCTGGCCTCTGAGGGTTAGGCACTGCTCCCTCCTCCCCGGTTTTTTTGGTGGGTTTGAGAACAATTAGCATTAATTCTTTAATTGTTTGGTAGAAGTCACCTGTGGAGCCGTCCAGCTCTGGGGTTTTATTTGTTGGGAGGTTTTTTGTTGCTTTTATTTTGTTGAAATGGCAGCAAGATACACATAACATTTATCCTTTTAGTGTGCTGCGTGGTGTGTCGATCTCAGCCTGTTGATGATAATGTTGGTGCCTGAGGCACTTGTGAGGCTTGTGTTGTCGTGTGGAACCCCCCACACAGGCACCCCCACCGACCCTTGTGGTTCTTAGGGTTTCAGGACACACACACCTCCGCAAGAAGCCATTAGGGGACTGTGAAGAACTCAGTGTGTTCCTCACAGGTCTCAGAAGGCACGCAGCACACACAGGATCACACAGTGAGGTCTCATGGGGAAGGGGGCGCCCAGAGCTCTGCCTCTATCGGGGTTGGGGGTGGGGAATCCCTGGGGCTCCCTTGTTCTTGGTGAATCGAAAACATCGGGGTGGGAACTAGGGTGCGAACTAGGGTGCAGGAAGAGAGCACTGGGTCACTCGTGTGGTCATTGATCCCAGCCCCCAGGGCCCCTGAGAGGGGAGCGTGGCCGCAGAGGCAGCTGGTGGCACAGCTGGGCGTTGTATGCAGGACGGGCGGTGGCAGCGGTAACCCCCGCAGGCCCTCACACTGCAGGAGGCTTTGGCTTCCGTTTCTTTCCAGTCTCGGGACTTCGCATATGTCTGGGCACTTGCTCACTTCACCCAGGTCGCCTGGCAAGTTGGCAGCAGCCGTGGGCTGTGCTTCCTGACGGCCCTGTGTGTTCTGCCGACTGGGGGTGGGGTGGGGTGGGGAGTGGGAGCAGGTGGGGGCGAGGGCAGCCCACTGCCCCTCCTGACTCAGGAGTTTTTGTGTCTTCTCCCTCTTTTCTTTTCTAAAATTGTCTTTTTTTCTTGTTGCTGTTTTCCAAGAGCCAACATTTGGTTTTATGAATCTTTTTATTGTTTCTAGTCTCTTTTGTTAATGTCCGCTTTCATTTTTATTATTTCTTTTTTTAAAAAAATATTTTACTTATTTATTTTTAGACAGAGGAGAATAGAGGGAGAATGAGTGGGAGAGAAACATTAATGTGTGGTTGCCTCTCATGTGCACCCAACCGGGGACCTGGCCGACAACCCAGGCATGTGCCCTGACTGGGAATCGAACCCATGACCTTCTGGTTTGCAGAGTGGTGCTCAGTCCACTTAGCTACACCAGCCAGGGCTTGTTATTTCTTTTCTTCTGCTTTGGGTTTAGTCCACTGTTTTCTCTAGTTCCTTAAGGTGGGCCGTGCAGTCACTCATTTGAGACCTTTCTCCTTTGTAATTAATGTAGGCATTTGGGTTGTAAACTTTCCTCTCTTTTTTAAATAAACTTTTAAAATTTTATTTACTTTTAGAGAGAGGGGAAGGGAGGAAGAAAGAGGAGAGAAACTTCAATGTGTGGTTGCCCCTTGTGCGCCCCGTACTGGGCACCTGGCCCGCAACCCAGGCACATGACCAGATGGAATGGACCATGACCCTGTGGTTCTCGGGTCGGCGCTGAGTCCACTGAGCCGCACCAGCCAGGGCCACAAACGCTCCTCTGGACTGCGTGCCCTCACTGAGCTGGGCCCCGCCCCTGGTGCATGGTGCGGGGAAGGCGCTGGGCCAGGTGCTCTGCGCTGCCCGCCGTGCCCTAGGGCCCGGCCCTGGGAGTTGGGTCGTCAGATCTGATGGCCCTTTTAAGAGGCTTCCACACCCAAGAAGGTTGCTCCGCATGCCCTTTCACCCTCTCTTCCTGCACCTTGTCTGTGGAGGCTGGCACATGGGCCCTGTGGTGTGGCCAGTGAAAAGCAGTGCCTAGTTCTGTGTGTTTTCATTGCGGGGCGGGGGCAGCTGAGTCTGTCTTTGGAACTTGCTGTGCCTGCGTCTTGGGTGTGGGACCGACAGTCCTGGGGCTGTCTGGGCAGAGCCGTGGCTGGAAGGGGTCCTGGATGTCTGGCCTTGGTGACCTCTGCTCTACCCTCTCCAGCCGACTCAGGCCTTCATGGTGAAGCAGGGTATCCACGTCTTGGGAACATCCCCTGAGAGCATCAGCAGCCTCCTCTCAGAGGTGGCCGAGTGCGGGACCCACTACGCACGCCTGAGCCACTTCTCCCTGCAGCCTGTGCTGGACGCCTCGTGCAGCAAGGGCCTCGTGTTCCAGGTAGGGCCCTTGGCCTCGCCTGGGGCTTTGCAGTCCTTGCTGCCCCACCCCGCACTGTGGAAGCCCTTGCCTGTTTCCTGTCTGAAGCCCGATGGCTACTCTTTAGGAACGGGATACTTCACCATCGTCACTTCACCAGAGACCTGGGCAGACACGTTTGGGCCCTGAGATAGTGGGAGGCAGGTGTGGCCCCCATCCAGGGGCCTGGGCGAGGCCCAGGTGGTGTGGGGTAGGCACTCACTGCTCTTCCCCATGGATTCCCAGGGAGATGTGTGATGATCGACATGCGCCCCCCCCCCCACCCTTGTCCAGTTGAGTCATGGGAGCTGGGGCTGAGCCAGGTCTCCCTGCAAGCTTCCTGGCTGCCCCTGCGCTGGGTCCCGCCCCAGGACAGCAGGTGCAGCTTTGGGGGAGGGACAGGCATCCAGCTCCGTGGGGCCTTCTGGGAGCACTGACAGAGGCTGTCAGGCAGGGGTCGGAGGGGCAGGGCACTATGCCCAGTGGCACTGCAGGGGGTGGTCGAGGTGACACAGGGTCAGATGCAGACCGGGCCGTGGAGAACAGGCGGGGGTGGGTGGCAGAAGGGAACTGACATGGCAGGGGCACCCTCCATCTGGGACGTGAGGGCAGGACAGCTGTCTCTTCACTGGCCGGTAGATGGTGCTGGGTCTGGAGGGTCTTGTACAGATGCCCAGTAAAGGCATGAGCTCTGCAGGGCCCTGCTGCTGGAGTGCCTGATGCCTGGGATGGATGTGCCACTGAGACTCTGGTGGCTGAGCAACCAGGGACCTTCTCAGAGTTGGCCCCCATGCACAATGCCTGGCTACCCTTCCCAGAATGCCCCTGAGACCCGCTGTTCCCAGCTTCCTGGTGTGGGTGGTCCGGGCTGCGGGGACAGGGTTTGCAGAGGGCCTGGGTCCTTGCTCCCAGTGGGGCCGGGGTGTGTGGGCAGGCCCGCAGGTGCCCCTTCCTTGGGAAGTGGAGCCCAGGGTTGGAGGGTGGCAGCCACGCCTGTCCCCAGCACCAGCACATCCTTTCAAGTCCTGTGCTTGCAGCCGTGCCTGTGTGCCCAGCTGCAGCCTCTCTCTCCCTTTGCCCAACAGGCCTTCACCAGTGGCCTGAGGAGGTACCTGCAGTATTACCGGGCCTGTGTGCTCTCCACCCCGCCCACCCTGAGCCTCCTCACCATTGGCTTTCTCTTCAAGAAGCTGGGCCGGCAGCTCAGGTGAGCCACGGCTTGGAGAGCAGCACTCACCACCCCCTGCCCCGCGTGGTGTCTGGCCAGCCCCTACAACAGCCAAGTTTCCCTGGTGCTGGGCATGGTGTGCTGGCAGCCCACCATGGTGGGGGCTCCCACCTAAGGGCACACGGTCCCCATACACCTGGCCCCAGCACGCAGGAACCAGTTAGTTAACCCAGGTGCTCTCTGGAGAAGAGAGTGAGGGGCTGGGGACCCTGGGGAGATGAATGCAGTGGGAGAGGTGGCCTTCTAGGCAGAGGGGAGGAGTGTGGAGGCCCCAAGGGCTGGAGACAGGCCCAGTGAGGGAATGGCAGGTGCTGTGCTGCTGTGGACCCCAGGGGGTGGAGAGGGTGAGGGCCTGAGAGGGGGCTGAGCCATCGCCAGGCCCAAGAAGGCAGCAGCCTGGGCGCAGTGGTGGAGGCACAGGTGGGGCTCGAGGCAGAGCTGGGTGCGGGGGAAGGGTCAGCACTCAGAGCGTGGGAGCCAGGGCTGAGCCTGGAAAGAAGGTGGAGCTGCAAGGGGCCCCAGACTGGCACGATCAGCAGGGAGCTGAAAGCTGAGACCCTTGCAGTGCAGCTGGTTTTAAAGCTGGAGCAGGCATTTGGGCAGGGAACAGCCCATGACATGTTCTGCTCTCGTCTGGTGGGATCTCTATACCTGCTCACCATCTGTCACCTGTCCTCTGTGTCTAGGTACCTGGCTGAGCTCTGTGGTGTCGGCACCTGCGGAGGAGAGCCCAGGGCAGACTTCCCCACTGTGAGTCCTGCTGGCTCCAGGGAGGGGGGTGTGGCTGAGTGTGGCCACCTGGGTGGGGCTGCAGGCCCCCCTGGTCCATGGGCACACATTGAGCCCCTCTCCTTGCTGTCTCCAGGGGGTGAAGCTGCTCTCCTACCTCTACCAGGAAGCCCTGGATAACTGCAGCAACGAGCACTACCCAGTGCTGCTGTCCCTGCTCAAGACCAGCTGCGAGCCCTACACCAGGTAGGGAGCAGGGCGGGCCACACTCAGTCTCAGCAGACAGCTGAGCTGCAGTCCCTGGTCAGACACCTGCTGAGCACAGGGGTGCTGGGTGGGGAGGGGAGGGCATGGTGGGGGGCTCAGACTTGGCTCCCTAGGCAGACCACTCCACCCTGTGGCTGCCACGCCCACCCTGGCGCCCGCCACACCCACCTCACTGCACCACCCCCCTACCGGCAGATTTATCCACGATTGGGTGTACAGTGGGGTCTTCAGAGACGTCTACGGCGAGTTCATGATCCAGGTGAATCATGAGTACCTGGGCTGCAGAGGTAGGTGGCAGCTGGCTACTGGGTTGGGCAGTCAGGTGGGCAGGGGTGGTCCTGGATGCAGGCCAGCGGTGTGCCCTGTCCCCCGTTCAGACAAGTCTTACTGGACTCACGGCTACATGCTCATCTCCAAGGAGGTGGAGGACTGTGTGCCCGCGTTCTTGAAGCACATCGCTCACGATGTGTATGTCTGCGGGAAGACCATCAACCTGCTGAAGCTCTGCTGCCCTCGGGTGAGGGGAGGCCCCCGCCATGTGCCTGCCGCCTGCTGCCCCTCATTCCTCTGGCCCCTGGGAGCCGAGGTTCAGAGCCGTCCTCCCCTGTCCCCCTGAGACCTGGCCATTTGTCCTTAGCCCTGGGCCAGCATACTGGAGCTGGGAATGTGGTGCCTTCCCCCTCGGTGTCCCCTGAGGGTTTTACAGGGGCCCCTGTCCCTGGGCACTTTGCTCAAAGACTGGAGGAGAATCGCAGGCGTTCCCAAGGCCAAGGGGCGGTGGGCCCTTTCCTCCCTCCCTTCTCCTTGTGGGAGGCCTCCTGGCAGGTGGGTGGGCTGCAGCTGCAGGAAGACAGACCAGCTGACTCGGGGTTGTGTCTCCTGGCCTGGGGGCTGGCTGTGATCTGCAGCAGAGGCCTGGACTGAGGCCTGTGCCAGTGTCTGTGTGGCCAAGGCCCAGGTGGCAGTGGTGGGGTGTGGGTGGATGGGCAGCCTTTGCCAGGAGGTGCTGTCTGGTGTCTGAGCAGAAAGGCAGGAGGGCCGGTCATGTGGACCTGGGGCACCAGGCACAGCAGGTGGAAGCCAGACCAGGCGCCAGTGCGGGGCTGGGCAGGGGCTGGGCCAGGGTGGGGGCGTGGGCAGGTTCAGCCTGCGGCCAATGGTGTCCATCCAATGCTGGGCTGGGAACAGACTAGGGTGGCCAGGACAGGTGCAGGGGCCGTACACGTAAGCTTGGAGGGGGCACCCAGGAACTGCCCCCCGAGATAGGCAGCAGGTGAGCCTCCAGGGGTGGCATGGAGCAGGGCCCAGTCTGCCCAGTCTCCATGGGTGGTGCCTGGCGAGGGAGGCTCTGGACCTCCAGTTCCTTGAAGACCTGCTGAAGGTCATCCGGGGTGTCAGACGTGCCTCTGCTGCAGGTGCCTGGGCATGGGCAGGGGCCCCATGCAGCTAGTCTGGTGTCCTTGGAGACGTGGAGGGTGTCATGCCCCTTGGCTGAGGAGTGAACTCTCCACGTGGGTGACGAGAAGCCAGAAAGCAGAGCCAGGTGTGGAGCCGCATGTCACTGGGCTCACGGTGGGCTCTCCTCCTTGGCAGCATTACCTCTGCTGGTCCGACGTCCCTGTCCCCCGGATCTCGGTGATCTTTTCCCTCGAGGAGCTGAAGGAGATTGAGAAGGACTGTGCCATCTACGTGGGGCGGATGGGGAGGGTGGCCCGCCACAGCTCTGTCAGCAAGGAGGAGCAGGTCCGAGGACCCCAGCCCGGTGGCTTCCCTTGCGCCTTCCTGCCTTCCCAGGGCTGGAGCTGGCCCTGCCCTGGTGTTCTCTGTCCTGTGGGTGGGGGTGCCCAGGGCAGGGGCTCTGTCATCTCCCCTAGCTCACCAGATGCTGGAGAGGGAGCTGGCCCTCTGTCCCCCCAGGGCAGGCACTCCTGGAGCTTGTTGGTTTCCCATGAGGTGGTCTTGCACAGCAATCTGGGGCCAAGACCCCAGGCCTGAGTGTGCCAGTTGCCCTGGGAGCCTTCCTTGTCAGGGCTTAGGACGGAGAGCCTCCCATCGCAGGCCATCCAGCCTAGGGGAGGGGACAGAGTCGGGATGTGATCACAGATGGTCTTTTGCAGGAGTTACGAATGGAAATTGCTAAACAAGAGCTGATTGTCCAGGCCCGAGAAGCTGCATCCAGGGTCTTACGTGCACTGAGTGGTGCGTGTGGCTTGGGCCCTCCCTCGGTGGTTCTGGGGGCCGCCTGCCGGGGCTCCTCACGCCAGTGCTTTCTCCTCACAGATCGGCAGGTGTCTGAACGGATGGCCTTGGACGCCCGGAAGCGAGAGCAGTTTCAGAGGCTGAAAGAGCAGTTTGTGAAGGACCAGGAGGTGGGGTGGCTGCAGGCCCTTGGGGGAGGGGCAGGCTCCAGGGGTTGGGAGGGGTCAGGTTTGACCAAGGAGTCTGCACGTGGGTGTGCTATGCAGCGACGCAGGGCGGCCAGGCAGGAGGAGCTGGATGACGACTTCAGCTATGCCCGAGAATGCCGGGATAGGGAGAAGAGGCTGAAGGCCCTGGAGGAGCAGCTGGAGAAGAGGGCACGGTAGGGCAGCTGTGGGCGGGGCCTCCTTGGGTGAGGACGAGGCAGGGGCCTCGTAACTTGTTTGACTTTGTTTTTTAAAGATTTTATTTATTTACTTTTAGACAGAGGGGAAGAGAGGGGGAAGGAGAGAGAGAAACATCAACGTGTGGTTGCCTCTTGGGCACCCCCTACTGGGGACCTGGCCTGCAACCCTGGCATGTGCCCTGACTGGGAATGGAACCGGAGACCCTTTGGTTCACAGGCCGGCACTCAGTCCACTGAGCCGCACCAGCCAGGGCTCGTTTTGCTTTTTAATTTGATAGTTTCAGTTAGTCATCTCAACTCCAAGCATCCACTTCACTTCAGTGGTTCTAGACATGGGCCTTTGCATGCTCAGGTGTCCTCAGCTGCCTTCAGGGTGTCTGCCTTTGTGGGAGCGGCTGTCCCTTCCTGCTCATGGCCGTGGCCATTCTGACCTCATCCTGTTTGCAGAGCAGTGGCCTGGACCCAGAGCGATGTGCACACATGCCTGTGTCTGTGCACATGCGTCTGCATGTGTGTGTTCAGCACACATCTGTGTGGTGTGTGCCCATGGGTGTGTGCTTGTGGTAGGTGTTATTCTTTCTGTGCAGCTAAGGAAGGGAGGCCTTGCCTGCCAAGGGCCCTGTGCCTCGGGCTGCTTAGGGGCTTGCCTGGTGTTCGTTCAGCCAGCCTTGGGTGGGTGCTGCCCCTGGTGGGCAGAACGACCCGCCTGGTAGGTCCCTTGCAAGAGCTGTGTAGATGCAGAGGGACCAGTTGGTGGCCTGGGGAAAGTGCCAGGCTGTGCAGACCACCCACGGAGGCCTCTGTCGTAGAGAACCACCCCCATGGGGAGACAGCTGGACATGTGGGATGACTGGTGACCAGTCCTCTCTGGGTATGGCTGCAGGCAGGCACTGGTTGACCATTATAGCAAGTTGTCCGCAGAGGCGGCTCGTCGAGAGCAGAAGGCACTCTGGAAAATCCAGAGGCACAGACTGGCAAGCGCACGGGTTCGCTTTCTCCTGGAAGAGCAGGAACGCATTCAGGTACGTATCAGGGGCAGCTCTTCCCCTGGGCTTTGGGGGACTCGGAATCCCCGGAAACTTCACGCAGACCTGTGTGCCCTTCTGGGGGAGGGTTGGGAACTCCCATCAGTTGCTCAGAGATGTGGCTGGAAAGAGACTGTGAGTGCTGTGTGGGCCGAGAGCAGGGTGCTGCTCAGACCTTGCCTTGTTGTGCTGCCACGGCAGCTGTGGCCAGGTCGTCTGGGGTTGAGTGTCAGGCCAGGCCTGCCCCTCCCCCACACAGCTGCTGCCTCACATCCTGCTGATTGAATTGCAGGCCATGCTGAAAGCTGTGTTGGAGGGAAAGCCCCTGGAGCCACAGACAGCCCTCCCTGGTGCACGCTCCCAGGTGAGGTGCTAGGGCAGAATCCAGGGTGTGTAGCGTGGGGCTGAGTTGGGTGCTTAGGCTGGTGCTGCCCAAGGAGCACAGTGGGTGCCTATCCTGTGTCTCCACGGTCCCCGACTTACTGGTGTTGGTGTGGTTGCAGAACTGAACTTGGGGATGGAGCTCGATAACCACAGGCACCAATATGCACTTGTGTCTCAGGCCTTGTCTCCAGGTCCCGAGCACGCCGGTGGAGGTGGCAGCTGTGATTCTGAGTGTGCAGAGCAGCATGTGGCTGCCCAGGATAGCCCCAGCAAGCCAAGCGAGCCGATACCACAGCCCCTTGAGCCTCTGACAGCAGAGGCCTGCAGCTCAGAGCTGGGGGCAGGGTCGAAGCCGGGGCAGGTGGAGGGGCCACATCTGTTCTCTGCAGGCCTCAGCATCCAGGATTTCTTGCCCATGGGCCAGGGTGCTGAGCAGCCTGTGGACACTGAGGAGGCCTCTGTCCTGGAGGAGGCACTGCAGACCATCGGCTCAGACCTGCCTGCCTCAGCTTCCTCTGCAGCGACAGACACAGGGTGCCCTGTGCCACAGGAATACGATTTCAGAACCGTCCTGAGGCCGGTTGTGGTCACCTCAGCCTCCCCTGGGTCCTTCCAGGCTATAGGAGACAGCTTGGGCTGTGAGGATCTGCAGCTGTGGCAGAACGCCGACATACGGCTGGACACCTGTGTCACAGATGGGCAGGTGGCTCTGCCTTATCCACACCTGCCCAGGAGCAGCCACCCCCAGGAGGGGAGCCACCCAGCCATGGGGCGGCTCCTTGGGCAGGTGTTAGAGGGTGGTATTCTCACAGGGGGTTCTGCTTCTGGAACAGCCCCCTCCCGGCCACGGTGGAACATCCATGGCCACGTATCTGATGCCAGCATCAGGGTGGGGGAGAATGTGTGGGATGTGGCTCCCTCCCGGCCACGGTGGAACATCCATGGCCACGTATCTGATGCCAGCATCAGGGTGGGGGAGAATGTGTGGGATGTGGCCCCCTCCCGGCCACGGTGGAACATCTATGGCCATGTGTCTGATGCCAGCATCAGGGTAGGGGAGAATGTGTGGGACGTGGCCCCCTCCCGGCCACGGTGGAACATCCATGGCCATGTGTCTCAGTCCCAGGTGATGCTGGGGGTGCTCCCAGGGGAAGCCCAGCCTGATACACCCAGGCCCCTGCAGTGCCCCCCTGACCACGAGTCCCAGTTGGGCCTCAGCTGGGGAGCACAGAGCCCTCCCTGGGAGGGTGAGTCGAAGTTGCTGACAGGGCCACCCTCTGACGGCTGCACTCAGGTGGTAGGCTCTGTCCCTGTGGAAGAAAGTGCTGTCCAGGCCTCGCCCTCTGCTTTGGCTGCGCCTATTGCCCTGGAGGATAGCGTCCCTGATGAGCCAGGTCAGTGGGACCTCAGAGCTGTCACTGGTGGTGTCTGTGGGTCCAAGGGGGGAGGGAGGAAGGAAGGGTGAGGAGGCTGCTGTGCTAGGGATTATGAGATGCCGCCCCATAGCAGGCACTTAGTCCTGACACCTCTTGCAGCCCATCTGTGTCACTCAGGTCCAGGGAGGAGTGGGGACACCAAGGACTGCATTCCAAGTTTAAGCTCACAGGTTGGTCGATGAGGTTGGGTGGTTGGGTGGGGGAGTGTGCTGTGCTGGCCATGCCATCCCTGCCCTGGCCTTGCATGAACAGTGAACCACTGCCCCCCCCGCTGCTTTTTGGCCAAGAGGAAGGGGCAGGTATCTCAGGCTGGTTGTCTTAGGAAAGTGCCACCGCCCGGAGCAGCCCAGACCTCAGTGAGGAAGTGGAGGAGGCAGCAGTGGCCAGGCGCATGGGCAGGGAGCAGGCCTACCTGGCAGGCCTGGTGGGGCAGTACCACCTGGAGCAGTACCCAGACAGCTACGAGGCCATGTGTGAGTGGGCAGGCGGGAGCAGGCAGGTGAGGGGCCCGGCAGCAAGTCCTGGGGTGGACAGCAGGCTGCATTCTCCCTGCAGCAGAGCCTCCTGTCGCACGCCTCCTGCACCACGGGCTCCCCCGGGCCTTTGCCCTCCCCGAGGACAGCCGAGGCCCATCGGACGTGGATGACACCATGGATGAGACCGCCGTGCAGCTAAGTGAGCTGCTGCCACTGCCGGTGCTTATGAAGCACTCGGTCACTGCGCCACTGGCAGCCCAGTGAGTGCCCGCACCCTATCTGACTGGCCCTGCCCGTGGCCCTGCCCCACGCTGATCCTGCCCTTCCTCAGTGTCACCCTGGTCAACAAGGCTGCTGTTGACTACTTCTTCGTGGAGCTGCAGCTGGAGGCCCACTTCGAGGCACTGCGACACTTCCTGCTGATGGAGGATGGCGAGTTCGCACAGTCCCTGAGCGACCTGCTCTTTGAGAAGGTGAGCCCAGGGATGGACTGTGGAGCTGTGGGCTGCGGGCTGCTGGGACGTGTGCAGGGTGTGGGACCACCACCAATGCTGCGCCCCCTCCGCAGCTGGGAGCAGGGCAGACACCCGGGGAGCTGCTGAACCCGCTGGTGCTGAACACAGTGCTGCGCAGGGCGCTGCAGTACAGCCTGCATGGTGACTCCCCACTTGCCGCCAACCTCTCCTTCGCCCTCAAGTTTTTGCCTGAGGCCTTTGTCCCCAACGCCCCGGATGTGCTGAGCTGCTTGGAGCTCAGGTACAAGGTCAGCAGAGCTTGCAGCATGGGTGGGCCGGGCCAGGCTGCTCTACAGGTCCACTGAGCTGCCCCTTACAGGTTGACTGGCCCCTCAACATCGTCATCACTGAGAGCTGCCTGAGCAGGTACAGCGGCATCTTCTCCTTCCTGCTGCAGCTGAAGCTCATGATGTGGACGCTCAAGGACGTCTGTTTCCACCTCAAGCGCACAGGTGAGGCCTGCCCAAGTCTGCACCCCTCAGCCTCTGGTGGTGGCCACAGTGCCCACTGCTCAACCCTGCTCTCTGCATAGCCCTGATGAGCCCCGCGGCTGGCTCCGTGCAGTTCCGCCAGCTGCAGCTCTTCAAACATGAGATGCAGCACTTTGTGAAGGTCATCCAGGGCTACATTGCCAACCAGATCTTGCACGTCACCTGGTGTGAGTTCCGGGCCAGGCTGGCTGCAGTGGGCGACCTCGAGGAGATCCAGCGTGCCCATGCCGAGTATCTGCACAAGGCTGTCTTCAGGTGAGTGTGGACACCGGGGTGCCAAGGGCGCCAGTGCTGGCCTGAGGCCAGGTCACCCACCTGTGGCACTGCCCCTTGCCCCCCAGGGGTCTGCTGACGGAGAAGGCCGCGCCTGTCATGAACGTCATCCACAGCGTCTTCAGCCTGGTCCTCAAGTTCCGCAGCCAACTCATCTCCCAGCCCTGGCGCCCCGCCAGTGGCCCCCAAGGCGCTGAGCACCCCAACTTCGCTCTCATGCAACAGTCCTACAACACCTTCAAGTACTACTCCCACTTCCTCTTCAAAGGTGAGCCGTCCCTGCTGTTGGGTGGGCATTGGGGCCGAAGGTCAGGGTCCACAGAGGGCCCCGCCTAGCTACTTGCTGCCCCGCCCACAGTGGTGACCAAGCTGGTGAACCGAGGCTACCAGCCTCACCTGGAGGACTTCCTCTTGCGCATCAACTTCAACAATTACTACCAGGATGCCTGAGGCCTGCTATGCAGCTCCCAGGTATGTGTCACGCAAAGGTGCCTCTCCTGGATGGGTACCATTGCCAGGCTGGGGTTAAATGACCACACAGAGACAGGCCTTGGAAGCTGCTGTTTTATTTAGGGGCAGGCTCCCTGACAGGCAGGAGCCACACTGCATCCCCCTGGGCCCAGTCCCCCTGCAGAGTGCTCCTTGTGCAGCGCAGCTCTTTACAGGGAGGGTGTGGGCTGCAGGCCTGTGCTGGGCTTGCTGAGTCAGTGTCAGACAGAGACGGGTCGAGTCCCGACTGGATGTCTCTGCCGTCATGGAGAGACGGGTGTATGGGGCTGCTCCACTGGCTGGGCCCCGCCTCATGGGCTCAGCACGACTTGGGACCTTGGGGGCCTCCCAGCATGGAGGTCCCCAAGGCAGTTACGATGATCATGTCACGCACAGCTCTGCTGCCCAGAGCGGGGGCTTGCTGCTGTAGGAATGCCGCCTCTCTGTGGCCCTGCTGGCTCCCTCAGGCTCAGTGGTCTCTGGGACCTCTGCAGCCACTTCCTCCCTTTGGTACGGGGCCTCCAGCAGCTTCAGCACCCGCCGCACCTGGAGAGGAGCACAGGGGAAGTTGTTGGGGATGCCCTTCCCCCCATGGCCCTCCTCTGCCATGGGACCCAGGGATAAGGGATGGGCGTGTCCTTGCCTCTGAAAAGTCTCCATTCTCAGCAGCTTCAATGGCATTCTGCGCAATGTAGTTCCGTAGGACATATCTGGGGTTGTTGGCATGCATGACACGCACGTGCTCAGCCTGCCAGGCATCAGCGTCACTGGCACCGTCCCTGTCCTTCTCCAGCCTGGCTCTACAATCACATCCAAGCCCAACTTTGCAGCAGCTGCAGCCCCCACCCCTCCTCCCTTTGGTCCCTGGAGATGGTGCCATGGGCAATCAGTACCTCACCAACCCTGGGCAGCAGGCTGGCCTCACCTGTACTCCTGGAGCCAGTTGGCCCAGTGGCTCCTGTTCCTGCTCAGCAGCTCAGCCGGGCTCAGCTGCTCCAGCCGGGACTGCTGCTCCACACGCTCCAGCTCCTTTGTGATGCTGGCCCGGGTGCCGATGAGTGCAAAGAGCTGTGGGTTTGACTGTGCCAGCATCAGCATCATGGACAGCTGCCTGGGGATGCAGTATAAGTGTCCAGGAGGCTGCAGTGTCCACACCCCTGGCCTGGGACTGCTGGACACCTCGATGAAGGCTGTCCCGGAGGAGGAAATGACTTCAGCTGCCCTGCTACCCCCTGCCTACAGCCTGACCAGAGGGGGGTGGGGTGGTGCAGGCCCAATGGATGCGGCAGACACAAGGGCACCTACCAGCTGCCCACCCTTGTTCAGCAGCCCCTCCGTGTGATGGACAGAGCCGCAGCCAGGGAGTGGACACCAGTGATTGACTTGGGCAGACCCCTGGGGTGGTAGGGTAGGGTATGGGACCATCTGGATCCCTGAGGGACCAGGGTTTTGGCACCCTCTCTGCTGCTTGGCACCCACCTCTGGCCCATACAGCACTGACTTAACCAGGAGGTCACTGCGGTCAGGAACAGGGCCTGCCAGCTGGTCTTCTCTGTGTGCTCAGAGCTTTCAGCCCATTCCCCACACTGATGCACTAAAGTCCTCCCTGACTGCAGTCTGTTGGCTTGTTTATCAAAACCCACAACCCTATCTTCTGTGTCTTGTCCAGGGACATGTCTGCCTGGTGGGAACTTGAGGTACCACAGGCTCTCCTGGGCAGACCTGAGAGCAGATCTGGGAAGCCCCCCCAGAGCAGAAACTTCTGTCCCCCAGCCTGTGTCACCTGCATCCCCTACCACTGTTAGCATTGCTGTCCTTTCCTCTGACCCTCCCCTATTCCAGGGAGTGGGGCAGCCAATGGGGCCTCCAGATGTCTAGCTCCTGCATCTAGCACCCCAACACACACACATCCTCCCCCATTCTAAAGGTTTCTCCCTTTCTGGAAGCAAATTCCAAGGAAGTGAGACTTGAGCACCCACCGGGGATCCATCTGGGGTCGGAAGGCAAGCCTCAGTTCCTCCAGGGAGGCGCACTGCTCAGTCAGTGCAGTCAGGAACTCGGCCAAGTCTATACACTCCGGCCCTGCAGGGAAGGAGCTCAGCAGGTGGAAGGTGTTTGTGAAGTCTGCACCTGGAACACAGCTTCTCTGAGTGCCGGGAGGCCAGGGTCAGGGCCTGTGCATCCCTCCTGCAGCACTGTGTCCTCACAGGCTGGCCCATGCCTGTCCTGCCAACATGGTGGGGACTCTACTCTGCGTCAGGTCCAGGGGCTCCTCTGGCCTGTTCCTCAGCCCCTGCCCACCATCATCCAGCTCAGGTACCACTCTGGACATGGTCTCTTTCTCTGTAAAGTGGGTGCAGTGGGCAGCCCGGGCCCTCGAGTTACAGTGTCCATGTCCATGAGCCTCTCAGCAGAGTCCTGAGCCTGAATGGTTAGAACACACTGTCACCATGTCCCCTAAGGAAACATCAAAAAAACCCACCAGGAAATGAGGAATCCATGCACTGCTACCAAAAAAACAGCTAAACGCGAACATGCTGGTGGAGAAAACAAGGGGCAGAATGGTGTAGAACAAAACAGCAAGATGGCAGACAGGCTTCCTTATCAGTCATTGCTTTAAAAGTGAGTTAAACTCCAATCAAAAAGCAGAGATGATTGCAGAATGGATTTTAGTTCAAATAACCTAAAAGGGCACGGTGGCTCCAATGTTCGACAAAACAGGCTTTAAGTGAAAAAATGTATAAAAGACAAAGAAGAGCATTAATGTCTAATGTACCTGAATGCTTGGTGTGAACACATGCCCTGAATGGGAGCTCCAGGATGCACCAGGTGAAATCCCCAAACCAAAGGGAGAAACAGCAGGCACAGGCCACTTTCAACAATGGGTATGATGCCCTGGCCAGGAGACTCAGCTGGAGCACCGTCCTGTACACCAAAAGGCTATGGGCTCACCAACCCGCCCCCGTCAGGGAACCTGCCTAAGGTGCAGGTTCAATCCTCAGGGAGGGTGTGTGCAGGAGGCAACCAATCAGTGGTGTTCACATTGGTGTTTCTCTCCCCACCCCCAAATCAATAAACATCCTCAGGAGAGGATTAAAAAAAAGGGGTATGATGTCTGGACAGATTAAGGACACAGGGAACCTGAACAGTAAGCCAACTAGACCACAACATTGTGTTTCCTGGAGCCACACACTTGTGTTTGAAGGTACCTGCTCCCTGACTACCATGTGAGGCCACAGACAAGTTTCACTCCATTCAAAAGGACTGGTATCTTCTCAGCCACAATGCAATGGAACTAGAAATCACAAACGAAAAACTGGAAAACTCACAAATCATGTGAACATCCACATAACCAATGGGTCCAACAAAGAAGTTCCAAAAGAAATTATAAAACTCAAGCAATGTGAGTGCCACTGCGTGCAGAGTTGGGGCCGCAGATGCCACCATGGAAAGGGCGGGTCTCAGCAAAGAAGCAGTTTGCCACTGTGGTGAGACTCAGCACATGGACATCAAATGCTGCATGGAAGTAAACGTGTCACATGTCAGAAATCTCAAATCAAAACCTAACGTAACTGATGAAGTGGGAAAACAAAATAAGATCAAAGTTAGCAGAATGGGAGGAAATGGTGATTAGAGCAGGGAGGAATGAAAAACGAGTCACTGAAACAAAGTTGACAAACTTAGATACATGGACAAAAGGAAAAGACAGCTAAAATCAGAAATGAATGTGGACATTATTGCTCACACAGAAATAAAAGACTAAGAATACAATGAAAAATTATATGCCAATAAATTAGATAACAGGTGAAACGGACATATTCCTAGAAACAAACAAATTATCAGACTGACTCAAAAGAAAATCTAGGTGGTTCTATAACTAGTACAGACATGGAATCACTGACCCAATACCTCCCAAACAAGAGAAGCCCAGGACCTGACAGCTTCACTGGTGAATTCTAGCAAACGGAAGGATTAACACAACTCCTTCTCAAACTCTTCTAAAAAACCAGGAACCCTTCCTCATTCAGAGACTAGCAGGGCCTTGATCCCGAAGCCAGCCAGACACTGCAGGGAAGGAGAAGTACAGGCCGGAACGCCTGATGAGCACAGGTGTGAAAGTCCTCAACAGAACGCTCGCAAACCACAGTCAGTGTATTAAAAGGAGCAGGATTTGTCCCAGGACCACAAGGGACCACCCCATGGACTGGATGTTTGTGTTCCCTGTGTCCGTGAATGGAGCCTCCATCCCCAGAGGGACAGAGTCAGGAGGCCAGTCTTAGGGAGGCAGTCAGGCCGTGAGGGTGGGGCCTAAGAGGGACTTGTGTCCTTGTAAAAAGAGACACTGAGGGCCAAGATGGAGGTGTAGGTAGACACACTATGCCTCCTTGCACAACCAAAAGAAGGACAACAATTTAAAAACAGAAAAACAACTAGAACTGACAGAAAACTGACTGTATGGAAGTCTGACAAACGAGTTGAAAACACATTCATCCAGACCGGTAGGAGGGGTGGAGATGGGCAGTCAGGTAGAGAGGACTTGCAGCAAGGTGATGGCTGGAGGACCCAGAGAGGTGGTGGATTGTGGAGCGGGGTGTGCAAGGCTCCAGCTGGCCAGCAAGGCAGCAGCAGGCGAACCCTGCAAGGTGGCAGATTGCAGACTGGGCCGTCCCACATTTGTGCACAGATAAACTTGGAGAAACATCTGGGAAGTGGGACAGCCTGTGCAACCCAGGGCCCCAGCGCAGGGAAATAAAGCCTCAAACCACTGACTGAAAACACCTGTAGGGGTTGAGGCAGCTGTAGAAACTCCCAGCCTCACAGGAGAATTTGTTGGAGAGATCCACAGGGTCCTAGAACATACACAAACCCACCCACCCGGGGAATCAGCACCAGAAGGGCCCCCTTTGCTTGTGGGAAATGGGAGAAGTTACTGAAATCCAGCAGAAAGCAGAGCAAGCGTGATTGTTCCTTTTTGGACCCCTCCCCCACATACAGCATCACAATACAGCAACATGGGTTACCCCGCCCTGGTGAACACCTAAGGCTCCACCCCTCACCATGTAACAGGTGCATCAAGACAAAAAAAAAAAAAAAAAAAAAAAAAAAAAAAAAAAAAAAAAAAAAAAAAAAAAAAAAAAAAAAAAAAAAAAAAAAAAAAAAAAAAAAAAAAAAAAAAAAAAAAAAAAAAAAAAAAAAAAAAAAAAAAAAAAAAAAAAAAAAAAAAAAAAAAAAAAAAAAAAAAAAATCCAAACGAAAGAACATATCAAAGCTCCAGAAAAAACAACTAAGCAACAAATAGCCAACCTATCAGATGCCTAGTTCAAAACACTGGTAATCAGGATGTTCACAGAATTGGTTGAATTTGGTCACAAATTAGATGAAAAAATGAAGGCTACACTAAGTAAAATAAAGGAAAATGTGCAGGGAACCAGTAGTGATGGGAAGGAAACTGGGACTCTAGTAAACACTGTGGACCAGAAGGAAAAACATCCAACCACAAAAGAATGAAGAAACAAGAATTCAAAAAAATGAGGAGAGGCTTAGGGACCTCCAGGACATCTTTAAACGTTCCAACATCTAAATCATAGGGGTGCCATAGGGGGAAGAGGAAGAGCAACAAGTGGAAAAGTTATTTGAAAAAATAATAAAGGAGAACTCCCTCAGACTGACTAAGGAAATAGATTTCCAGGAAGTCCAGGAAGCTCAGAGAGTCCCAAAGAAGTTGGACCTAAGGAAGCACACACCAAGGCACATCATAATTACATTAGCCAAGACTAAAGATAAGGAGAGAATCTTAAAAGCAGCAAGAGAAAAGGAGACAGTTACCTACAAAGGAGTGCCTGTAAGACTGTCAGCTGATTTCTCAAGAGACCTTACAGGCAAGAAGGGGCTGGAAAGAAGTAGTTGAAGTCATGAAAGGCAAGGACCTACATCCAAGATTGCTCTATCCAGCAAAGCTGTCATTTAGAATGGAAGGGCAGATAAAGTGCTTCCCAGATAAGGTCAAGTTAAAGGAGTTCATCATCACCAAACCCTTATTACTTGAAATGTTAAAGGGATTTATCTAAGAAAAAGAAGATAAAAAATATGAACAGTAAAATGACACCAAACTCACATATATTAACAACCACACCAAAAACAAAAGCAAACTAAGCAAACAATAGAACAGGTACAGAACCACAGAAATGGAGGGTTATCAACAGGAAAGTGGGAGGGGGAGAGAGGGGGAAAAGGTACAGAGAATAAGTAGCATAGACGGTAGGTAGAAAATAGACGGGGAGGGCAAGAATAATGTAGGAAAGGTAGAAGCCAAAGAACTTACATGTATGACACATGGACATGAACTAAAGGGGGGAATGTGGATGGGAGGGGGGCACAGGGTGGAGGGGAGTGAAGGGGGGGAAATGGGGCAACTGTAATAGCATAATCAATAAAGTATATTTTAAAAAATTAAAAAAGACAGATCCGCTCTGCCCTGCCCTTCCCTGTGAGGACCCTGCACAAGAACAGCTGTCTATAAATGAGGAAGAGGCATCACCTGGGCCCCCTCTGCTGGGCCCCCAGTCTTGGACCCCAGCCTCCAGGACTGAGAGATCCATGTCCATCATTTGTGGCCCCATCTGTGGCCACTTATCACAGCAGCCTCATGGGTTAAGACAAGCTATGAATGAAGGAGTGAGACCGTGTCAGCTGACTGGTGCGGAATGGTACAGACACTCACACTGGAAATGGGAGGAAACTTCCTGAATCCAGTGAAGGGCACATGAGAGAGGCCCAGGGTAAGGCCATCCTGGGTGGTGGAGGATAGCATGCTTCCCCTCTGTGCCAGGCAGAGTGCCGGGCGAGTCATACCCTGAGGCCCCACCAGTAAGTGTGCGACCTGGAGGGATGGAGACACATTTGGGCATTTGTACACCTGTTTTCACAGGAGCTAAAGGGAGAAGTCAACCCCATTGCACTGGTGGGCAGTGGCTGGGCACAGCAGGTCTGTCCGTACAGGCACAGGGGGCCTGGAGACCTGATGCTCAGTGATGTCAGCTGGACACAAAAGGACCGCTGCTGGTGGGACTGCACTTCTGTGAGGGCCCAAAGGAGTCAGATTCGCAGGGACAGGGAGCAGGAAGGTGGGTGCCAGAGGGTCATGGGGAGTGTGTTTAATGGGGACAGAGTTTCAGTTGGGGAAGATGGAAAGTTCTGGATGGATGGTGGCACTGCAGCGTGACTATACCCACGCAATGCCCCTAAAACGTACACGAGAAATGGTTAAAAGGGGACATTTCACCCTATGTGCATTTTACCCCAGTGCAGACACGGCCCCACTGTGGCATGTGCGCCCACCCCCACTCACCGGTCAGCTGCATGGTTTCCAGGAGCTTGGCCACCAGGGCTGCATCCTCCTCCCGCTCGACCTGCACGAGCCCCAGCTTCCTGCGCATCTTGTGCAGGTAGTGCCTGCGGAACTCAGTGTCGTACTCTTCGGCCAGGATGGCCTCACCCACCTCGAGGGGCAGCTCAGGCTGCAGGGCCTCAGCCAGCTTCTGCAGGTTCCACTTGCACACCTCGGGCTGCTTGCTGTACGCGTAGCGCCCGGTGTTGTCCGAGGCATTGCACACGTGATCGGGGTCATACCTGCCACACAGGGGAGAAGGCGCTACCCAAGGGGGCCTGTGGAGGGGGCCGTGGGTGCCCAAAGTGCTCGTGCGGCCACTGCTCTCGTGCGCTGTCCCCCAGGGTCCTGGCCTGCAGGCTCAGCTCAAGGACCCTGCAGCCCTCCACTCTCCTGCCCACTGTTGGCCACCAGCCCTGACGATTCCCCACAAGAGCAGGAAGCACAAGTCCTCGGCCCCGCCCCCGCCCAGCGCTGCCCTTTTCTGTGCACCACCTGCTCCTGACCTTGCCTCTCCGTCTATTCTTCGCCCACGAGTGGGGCGCCCTGTTAAAGTGCTTTTCTCGGCGTGAAACCCTCGGGGACTCCACCGTCGGGAACACCAACTAGGCATTACCGTAAGCAGCCAAGTGTGCCTGCAGGCCCCGCCCCTGCCCAGCGACGCAGGCGCTGTGGGTTCGTGCGCCCACCTGTCCAGGAAGCCGAAGGGCCCGTAGTCGATGGTGAGCCCCACAATGCTCATGTTGTCCGTGTTGAGCACGCCGTGGCAGAAGCCAACACACTGCCACTCAGCCACCAGCCGGGCCGTGCGATGTGTCACCTGGGGCAGGACGGGCCTGGTTGCTCCCTGCAGCTCCGCCGCCCACCCGTTTCCCTCCTTGGAGAGTCATGCCCTTTTGAGAGGTCCCACCCTGACCCCGCCATGGAGACGAACACTGGGCCAAGCAGGAGCGCACTTGAGAGCACCTGGGAGAGTGTTCTGGACGAGTGGACATGCGAGGGCTCCAGTTGCCGCCCCCACTATCCACCTGTTTCACATGCGCGCTGCCTCTGGCTTCACCCGGAAAGCCCTGAAACCCAGGGTTCCCACGACTCAAGCCCAGTAGGACGACATGTGGAAGCAAGAACGTCACCTCACCGGCAGGCAAAACCCGCCCCGGGCCCCGCCTCACGCCTGGGCTGCCAGGGAAAGAGGTTCAAATGGCCTGCTCACCACTGCCAGGGCCCAGCCGCCAGCCCTGGTGCTCTGTCCCCAGGCCCGCGCCCCATGCAGCCTTGAGGACACGTTGGCCACAGGACGAGTGGGGGCCCCACCAGTGGCTCCCTACTGCCCAGTGCCCAGACGCCTGCACATGCCAGGCCTCGCGTGAGGTTGGGACGTTCCAGGCACAGGGCAGTGCCGTCCCCGCCGCTTCACTGACAGGCAGACGGCATACCCGCCAGGCCGCCTGTGGCAGGTGGAGCTGAGCCTATGCGCCAGCCTGACACCATCCCAGCAAAGACAGAAGGAGACGAGTGCAGCAGCAGGGGGCTCAGGAGCTAGCAGTGCAGGGCAGGCCGCTTCTGGTGGAAGGAGCACTGCCCCAGGGCCCCGCCCCCAGGCAGGCAGACCCCCAGGAACCCACCTCACGGAAGAAGGCAGCGTTCCTCTGCGCCGTGTCGCTGACGTGAGCAGCCTGGATTTCAGGGTAAAAAGTGCTGATTGCATAGTCCAGCATCTGCACTCGGATGTCGTTCCTCCCCACGCTGGGGCCTGCACGCCCCGTGTCCTCATCCTCAGGCTTGAAAATCTCAAAGGACCCGAACCTGGAGGCAGACCCATGTTTTCAACAGGTTAGCCGTGTGCGCCCCCCACCACTATCCCTGGGAAGAAAAGGAAGAGGGAGAACTCCTGCCACTAGACCCGCGGCCAGCAGTGGCAGCAGACACCCTGATCCACGCAAAACCAGCGCAGGGCTCCTGTCTCTCAGTTTGCGCTTGGCCGAGTTCCACACAGCCCAGAAAGACCACAGCTGACACTGCCCCCCGACTCCACCAGACAGGAAGGGCTCTGTGCTCACCTGCCCACACCTAGGGGCATGTCTGTCACTGGTGTCCTGCAGTGCAGTGACAAGCAGGACACTGCCCAGTTCTCCCCCGCAGTCACTTTGTTCCCTGGGGGACAGGGAGGGCTGTCTAGAGACATTTTTGGTTGTCGTGATGGGTTACCACCAGTAGCCAGCCAGTGGGTGGAGGCCAGGGATGCTGCTCAACACCCAACAAGGCCCAGGATGGCCCCGCAGCACAGGGTGATGGGTCAGAATGCCAGTGGTGCCACTGTGGGGGAAAACCCTGGGTCTCCTGGGACCAGGCAGGCCCCTGCCCTGGCTCCTGCCATCCCCAGGTGACAAAAGGGAACACTAGAGACCGGCCTGGTGGCAGATGAGCCATCTTGGGTGCTATGACATGTGTGTCCAGGGTCAGTGTGGCCCCACAGCCTTCTCCTGACAGCTCTGGTTTTGATGCCACATGACCGAGTGATGTCACATCAGAGAGGGAGCCAGAAAGTAGCTGGGTCAGTGAGTGGGTGTGCGGGCCACAGGCACAGCAGGCAGGAACAGCGCCTTTCTCAGAATGACTGAGGCCACTTTCCTGGTGAGTTTTATGCAGCTCCTATCACAGGCTCCAAGTACACAGCACTGTCCACCCCCCTTCCCACACTCCTGTTTGGACAGCCTGGCCTCTGACGGCCTGAGGCCCTGCACCCCTCATTGGTGCTTCTGGGCGCTGCCGGCCAGCTGCACTCAGCTGCCACTGCCAGCTCTTCCAGCGGCAGCAGGGCAGTGGTCAGGCTAGCCCCGGCTATCCCCATGCGGGACAGGACCTCTGACCCAGGAAACACCAGGTGCCTGCTGCTGGTAAAGTCCCACCCTGTGGGTCATAGATGTTCCTCCACGGGCTGGGCCCTGAGCGTGTGCCCGAGCTGCCTGAGGACGTCACCTGTAATGGGGAACTTGCGCACGTGGGGACAGGAACGCAGGAGCCCCCGTACCTGAGGAAGGTGGGCGCTATCCGCAGCACGACCGCGCACGGCTCGGGCTTGGGGTTACCGTCGTAGAACATGTCGCGCATGACCGTGGACTCGGAGGTGACGCAGGCGCCGGCCCGCGTGCTTGGCACCCCCAGGTGGAACATGGCCTCGCTGCACAGGAACTCCCGGATGCTGGACCGCAGCACCTTGCGGCCGTCAGCCTGTCTGGAAGCACACATGGGGGTCACCGAGTGCCTGGGGTGGGTGACTGCTCAGCCCCGAGGTTCAGGGGCAGAGGGAGGGGGCCGAGAGAGAGCACGCCAACACCATGGGCAGTGGTAACGTCGCTGTAAACAGTCCTTACAGGACACCAGGTCAGGACAAGCCCCAGTGCTGGCCCAGGGCTGGAGCCACAGTGCCAGCGCTGGCCTGAGACTGGAGGTCAAGGACACAGGGCCCAGCCTGCTCATCACATTGCACTCACACGCACGCACCTGTGAACTTGCAGTTGTTTTTATGTATTTATTTTACAGAAACACTGTACAATAATGCACGCACAGCAGCATTACCTGTAGTGGGGGAATGACCTCAGACTGCTTGGGACAGCCTTGTGTGACCTCAAGGTTTTTTACGCTAAGCCTCTATTATTTTTAATAGACTACTTTCCAGAGCAGTTTTAGGCTCACGGAAGAATTGAGTGGAAGGCACAGAGATCTCCCACACCCCCCTGTGCCTCCAAACTCACAGCCTCCCCGCCCTCAACATCCCTGCCAGGTGAGTCACCAGGACTGATGAGCCCACAGACATGCCACATCCTCCGCAGGCCAGAGTGGACATCGCTGTCAGGCGCCCTGTGGGGCTGGGCAGATGTGTAAGGACGTGCTTCCACCGTTGGCGTCACCCAGAGCCTCACTGCCTGCAAGCCCTCTGTGCCGACTGCTCATCCTTCTCCTGCAACCCGTGGCCTTTTTGTCTCCACAGGTTTTGCCTTTTCCAGAATGTCAGTTGGAATTGCACAGCCTGTGACCCTGCAGATTGGCTTCTTTCACTCACTCAGTCGTTGGAATTAGTTCCCTCCATGTCTTTTCTTAAAAAAAAAAAAAAAAAAAAAAAAAACCCGCATCCTTTTTGTAAAAAAAAAAATATATATATATATATTTATTTATTTTTAGAGAGAGGGGAAGGGATGAAGAGAACATCAACATGAGTTGCCCTTCTCATGCCCCCTACTGGGGACCTGGCCTGCAACCCAGGCATGTGCCCTAGACTGGTAATCAAACCAGCGACCCTGAGGTTCACAGGCAGGCACTCAATCCACTGAGCCACACCAGCCAGGGTTGATTTCCTTTTATCTTACTACTTTAACTAGGCCTTCCAGTATAATGCTGAACAGCAGTGGTGACGGGACACCCTGCCTAAGTTGTTGTTAGCTGTAGGTTTTTGTAGAAGTTCTTTACCAAGTTGAGGACATTTCCCTCTAGTCCTAGTGTTGAATCTTGTCAAATGCTTTCTCTGCCTCCGTTGAGATGATTGTGTGGGTTTTTTTCTTACAGCCCAGTGATGGGACAGGTCACAGGACTGACGTTTGAATGCTGAAGCAGCTTGCGTCCCCGAGACAAACCCCGTGTGGTCGTGGGGTACAATTCCTCTCACAAGTGTTGGACTTGATTTACTAAAACTCTGCTGAAGATTTTGCATCTGCATTCATTTGAGATACCGCTCTGCCGTCTTCTCTGTTTCTGGGTGCGGGTGTGGTACTGGGGAAACGCTGGCCTCCTAGGATGAGTCAGGAAGTCTCCCTTCTGCCCCCAGACTCGGAAAGGGATCTGTACAAACGGCACTACTTCTCCTGAAATGCCTGGGAGACTCGCCAGGGACCCCACCTGGACCCAGTGCTTTCCGCTTTGCAAGGATGTTAAGGGTTGGCTCCAACAGCTGTACGCCCATCCCCTTGTCCCTTTCGTCCTGTGTGAGTTTTGGCAAATTGCGTCTTTCAGGGATGTGGTCCGTTGCATCCTGTTGTCATCAATGTGTGGGCACAGAGGTGCCCATGACACCCCTCCCCGTCCTCTTGGTGTCCTGGGGTCCATAGTGACGCCCTCCTTCCATTGCTGTCACTAGTAGTTTGTGTCCCTCGTTCTTCTCAGTGAGTCTGACTAGAGGAGTATTGATTTTACTCTGTTCAAAGAATGGGCTTTTGACCCTGGATGGTGTGGCTCAGTGGATTGAGCGCTGGCCTATGAACTAGAAAGGCGCTGGTTTGATTCCCAATCAGGGCACAGGCCTGAGCTGTGGGCCAATGCAAGGATATTTCTCTCTCTGTCTCCCTCCCATCCCTTCTCTATAAAAAAATAAACCTTTTAAAAAAATCAGCTTTTGGTTTAGTTGATTTTCTCTATTTCCTATTTCAATTTCTGCTCTAATCTTTTTATTTTTTTCATCTCTTTACTTTGGATTTGATTTGCTCTTTTTCTAATTTCCTAAAGACTAATTAGTTTTAGATCTTTCTTATTTACTAACATTTGCATTCAATGCTATATATTTCCCACAAATTTGAAGTTTTCATTTTCATTTCATTCAAAATCTTTAAAAATCTCTCTTGAGATTTCCTCTTTGACCCATATGTTATTCAGATATGTGTACCCTAACCTCCAAGTACTTTGGGATTTTCCAGCTTCTTTCTCTTCTCTTACGGATTTCTAGTTTAATTCCATTGTGTCTGAGAGCAAACACTGTTTGCTTCCCTTTCTTTTCCATTTGTTAAGCAGAGTTTGTGGCCCAGGATGTCCTGCCTGGGCGTGTTTACATGAGCTTGAGAAGGACATGCTCTGCTGCTGTGGGTGAAGGAATCTGGCGATGTCGATCACATCAGTTGGTTGATAGTGCTGTTGAATTCAGTTACGCTTTTACTGATTTTCTGGCTGCTGAATCTGCCCATCTCTGTTAGACGGGTTTTGAAGTCCCCAAAATAATGTTGGATTCATGTGTTTTTCCTTACAGCTCTGTTTGTCTCATGCACGCCAGCACTCTGCTGCTGGTTGTGCGCACACACATCAGGGACCACGATGTCTTCCCGGAGCATTGGCCCCTTCCCTTCCTGCAGTGCCCTCTGTTTCCCCAGCGACCACCCTTGCTTTGAAGTCCCCTCTGTCTGAAATTAATTTGGCGGCCCCAGCTTTTCTTTTGGTTAGCATGGTAGATTTACTTTTAATCCTAATGTCTTTATATTTAAAGTGGGTTTCTTATAGACAACATATTTTGGGGTCATAATTTTTTATCCACTCTGACAACCTCTTGTGTTTTAATTGTTGCATTTAGACCACTGACGTTCAAGGTGGTATTGACATACTTGCATTAAATTCCACCACATCTGTGATTATTTTGTTTGTTGCCTTTTGTTTTCTATTTTTGTCTTCCACTCCTTTTTTGCCTTTTGTGGTCTTAATTGAGCATTTTGTGATTGTTTTTCTCTCTTTTCATCAGTTCTCTCCTAGCATATCAGTTATACATATATAGTTATACATATTTTTACTTATTTAAAGTGGTTGCCCTAGACTTTGTAATATACATTTACAACTAATCCAAGCCCACTTTCAAATAACACTATACCACTTCTGGATAGTGTGACTACCTTATAATAAGAAAATAATGCCAGTTCCCCCCCCCATCCCTTATGGCATCAGTTTCACATTTGCACAGGCACATGTAAATGTACATACACATAAGCACGGTCAGACACAGCACTGTGACTTTCCAACGGTTTCTCACCGGAAACATAGGGGGTGCTTCTCCGAAATTTACTAATAGAGAACCTAATAGAACTCCAGGAGGTAACACTCACAGAACTGTGGCGCCCCTTCATGACTGGCCCCCGCTGGAGCTTTTAAGTGAGCTGTCCACACCAAGCCTCCATCACTTATAGAGCAAGGATTCCACGAGGGTCACCCTACTCTGGGAAGTTGTGATTCTCTGTTTCTGCCCATCAGTCTCCGTGACGTGGGGGTGGAGGTGTGCTCTGTGCCTTCTCTTCTCTTACAGAGCTAAGAGTGTCGATTTGTCGTTTTGTTCCACTTCCTATTTGTTGGAACAAACTGGAGATTTTCAGGCTTCTTACATGCTGGACTAGAAACACTATTGCTTTTTTAAATTGAAAAAGGAAAGTGGTAGCAGCCCAGGAATGGCTGGCTTACGAGAGTCACGTTCTCTGCCCTCCTTGTAAGATTAGGGGGTGCTGGACGCTCTGACCGCTGAGAGTCCCCATCTAGCAAACAAACACTCCAACAAATGAGTTGGATCTTTGCACCTGAGAGCTAGGCCTGGCCCAGGACACTCGCACGTGGTAAGGCGTCTGCAACGCCATAGACATTCCTTTAAGAGCAGAAGGAAATTATGTGGGAAGACAATGAGCACAACTTCCATATCCCTGGGGGGGACACCAAGGCTGAGTGGAGGCGCCTGAGGTGTACCTGCTGCCGGTACCCTCTGCTGGAGAGGGGCCAGGCCTGGGCACAGCAAGAGGTTGGGGGTGCTGGGGCCCAGGCCTGAGGAGCGGGGCCAACCAGGCCTCCTGGGAGGCCAGCCGGGGCAGGAGCCAGGCCCCAGTGCCTGCTTCCAGGCCTGAACCTCCCCACCAGCTGTTCCCTTCGCCAGAACTCTACCACCAAGTCCTCTGTCCCTAGCTTGAACTTTCCGAAGTGACATCTCATCCCAACGCGGAGGGAGAACTCTGGACACATGTCCGTCCCCCCGCGTACACCTGGAGAGGCGCCCACCTGGAGAAGGGCGTGGGGCCGGAGCCCTTGAGCTGCAGCTCCCAGCGCTCGCCGGCCTCCGTGCACACCTCGCCCAGATACATGGCGGCGCCGTCACCGAGCTGCCCGGCGAACTGGCCGAACTGGTGGCCGCAGTAGCAGTGCGCGGCGGGCTCGGCGCCCGGCAGCAGTGCGTTGCCACTGAAGAACAGCGCGGCCTCGGCCTCCCGCGCCTCGCGGGCGGCGGCGTCGGCGGGCGGCGCGCCCAGGCCCAGCAGCGCCAGCGCGGGCTCCGACAGTGCCACGAGGCGCGGCTGCCGCAGGGGCGCGGGCCGCACGCGGCTGAAACAGGCCCCGGGCACCAGCCGCGGCACGGACGCTGCGCCCTCAGGGTCCGGCGGAGGCGTCTCCACCGGCAGTGCGCGCAAGGCGCGGTTGTCAAAGTGCAGCCCCGCCAGCCAACGGGGCGCCGGCTCCATGGCGGCGCCGTGGGCGGCGGCCGAGGTGGAGCAGAGCGTGGGTGGCGGGCGGCAGCCGAGAAGCGGAGACAAGGTGCGGGCGGCCGCGAGAGACACCCCGAGCGCGGCTCTGAGCGAGGCCATAAGCAGCGCCACTGCAGCGGAAACCTCACGGCCGCGACAGGAAGCCCCACCCCACGTGCCTGGCTGCCCAATAGCCGGAGGGGCGGTGTCCGCCGCTGCGCCTGCGCAGGACGTGCCCACAAAAGTTTGATTCTGATTGGCTATGTCGTCCTTAGGTCCGCTTCTGCGATTTGGCACCGCGGCCTTGCCGGAAGGGTTTGCGTCTGGCCTGCCTCCCGGACCTCTAGCTCCCGCCCAGGTCCGCAAGGCTGTGGCTGGGGTGGGCAGAGGGGACCGGGCGGTCCAGAATGCCTGCCCCGCATAACAGCTAGCAGGCACCTGGAAGTGCCACCCGGGAGACACCTGGCAGTCCAGGCTGAGCGCCCGAGGAGAGTGATACCGAGGGTCGGGCCCTAGTTGTACTCTGCAGCGCTGTGCACTGGGATTGGAGGGACGGCGTTTCTCCAGATCTGGCCGAAGGGCGGTGAGGGCAGTTCTGGGCCCGGAAGAGCCTCAGGGCGGAGCCAAACTGGAGAGCCGGCCAGGGCCTCCCTGGAGCAGGGCCTTTGCACCTTCATGTGTGCGGATTTCACGCCCGCCAGCGCCTCCGGCTTCCTGTTTCTCCTGCTGCAGAGAAGCAGCGCCCGGCCTAGAGAACTCTCCGTAGATGCCCGGGGGTGTGGGGCGGGCGCGGGGCGCCTGGCTTTGAAGGGCCTGCCCCCAGGTAAGGAGTTGGGGTTAGGTTGCAGAAAAGACTCAGGAAGTGGGTTCAGAGGAGCTCCACTGAGCTGGCCCCGCTAATATGTGCTGATTTGTGAACATTGCGAGCCTGGTTTTTGGAGGGCTTTCCCAATCCCCTCCCTCACTGGCCCCAAAGTAAAGCCTGCGACCAGGATCTGGGCCAGAGACCCCTGGCAAACTCACAGAGTCCCTTCTGTCTGAATTCTATGCTTAACCTCAAGGAGCCACGTCTGGGGCCACAACGTGGGCTTCTGTGACTTTTGTGACCCAGCCTTGCCTCCGCTGACTGGGTGACCTCAGGGAACCCCTCCCTCTCTCAGGGTCCTTGTCCATGAGATGGACAGTGGCAATACCTTCTGTGTGGGGTGGGGAGGCACTCAAATGAGAGGGACAGTGTGGTGATTGTCCTGCCCCAAAACCCTTGCAGGCTGACAGCTCCCGCCCCCTGGCCTGCTGGCAGAATGCTCTGTTCGCATCCCCCTTCCTAACTTCCTGGGAGACTGAGTGGCACCTTGCCCTGCAACCCAAGCCCCAGCCCTCCTGACTTATCTCCTTCCCGTCACTCCACCATCCTACCCACATTCTGAGTCTGGTGGGAATGGGTATTAGAGGCCCAGTGGGTGCCAGGCTCTGTGCCCCGCTGGCTGCCCTCACTGAGCTCACGGCTAGTGGGCACACCTGGAGAGTGCCTTGGGTTCTGGCAGGTCTGCCCAGGCCCTCCAGCCTCTGGCCTCCTGGACTTCCCCAGACTTGTCCTTCATGGCTAGGTGCTGAGGCAGCACAGGGTCTGGCTGGGCTGGAGCTAACTGGGCCCCTCTCCTGTCCTGACCTACAAGAAGGACAGAGACAGCCAGGTTGGACGTTCAGTGGGGCTTCCTACCGACAGGCCTAGGCCTTGCAGTCCGCGGTGGTGTGCACGAGCAGTGTGCTACAGCTCACGGGCCAGGTGTGGTTCTCCACATCCCATCATGTCCCCAAGGTGCACCCCTGCCTGGGCACTGTGGCCCTGTGAGGTCCACCCAGCTATAGTCATTGTACCACCAGCCAGTGCCAGAGTGATGACAGCTGCCAAATCCTCCCCCCTCCCACCCCCACCCTGTGTCCCTGGTAGGGATCAAAACTGTGGACAGAGGGACAGGACCTCAGGTGCCTGGCAACACCCCTGTGTCCGCAGGCAGAACTGCCCTCCTACCTCCCACTTCCCACGCCTCCCAAATCCTGTGTTTGCTCCTGCCGGCCTCTCTCAAAGTCCAGATGCCTCTCCCTGCCCCAGTCTCCACTCCAAGTGGCCGCCCAGCTGCTTTGTGTTTGCATGCCAGAGCCTGGGAGTCTCGTCAGCTGTGCCTGCAGGCCCGCAGGCTGGCCCCACTTGTCCGAGAAGAATATCCACACTCCCCTAAGCACTTTCTGTTCATTTGAGAAAATGAAACCTTACTGTTTCTCTGCTTCTCAACGTAACACACACTTGTGATGTAATAAATGCAGACACCCAAAAGTAGGGTGAAAGTCCACAGCTGCTGCCCACAGTTTGATGTGTGTTTACTCCCCACCACGTGGTTCCCTGGCTTCACTGAGCCTTGTGTTCTGGGCATCTTTCTTTCTTTGTCCCCTGAGAGGTGGGTGTCTGGGTGTTTCCCAGCCTTTCCTGACCATGGACAGGGCTCGGCGAACGTCTACGCTTGGTGGTGAGGTCAGAGGATGGACGCAGAAGGCAAGCTGCTTGGCCTGGCCCTTCCCTGCCAGCCTTGGACAGTGACCCCTCTTGCTCTTACAAATGATACATACAGTCTCCTTGCCCCACATGCCATAGGCTGTTCACCTGGAAGGGGTTGCTGGCTCCTTCTGGCCAGATGGTGCACACCCCACTGGGAGCCCTGTGGTTTGTCCAGATCTGAGAGTGGTTCCCTTCAGTGGCAGATAAGGGCCAGGAGGGGTCAGGGCCTGGGAAGGGGCAGTGCACTCAGGATGACTGGACCAGAGCCCCCACAGGCCGCTGTGGTAACCCAGCAGCAGACACAACCTGGCTCCGGGCAGACAGGTAGCCACCATCCCCTCAGCTCCAGACACCACCTCTCCCCAGAGTATCCAGCAGGGACCTCACCTGTGGTGCTTGAAGGGTCAACTTTGGCTTCCCTGCCTTCCTCCTCCTAGCTGGGCAGTGTTTGGGTGCTGCCCCAAGCCCAGCCAGCCCCTCCCAAAACAGGACTATAGCAGGACCTTGTCCTTGTGTGTCCTTCCCTGAGGCAGGTCCTCATGGGAACTACGAGGCCTGCAGAGTGCAGACCTGCACGTGAGGGGTCAGAGGTCCGAGGCTGCCCAACATGCACTGGACCCCTATGTTCCAGCCGCACCACCTGGACCTATGGGAGAAGACCCTGGCTTGGGAGCCTCAAGATCCCCAGCCCACCTTAGGTTAGTGAGACCCACTGGCCTGCACGCCCCTCTTCCTGGACTTCGGTGTTGCACCAGGACTGGAGCAGAGAGCAGCAAGGCCCAGGACAGGACAGGCATCACCGGGGAAGGGCCCACCCCACAACCCCACCAGCCAAGCTCCCTCCACACCTGTCTGCAGACACCCAAGCCACCCCTTGCTCACTGTGGTCTTTCTCAGCAGGTGGGAGTGGCTGGGCCCTTACGGACTTTTTGTTCAAGGCACTGGCCCCTGCCCCCCCCACCCCCCGCCAGGGTGGGCACAGAACCAGGATGGGGGTGTCCTCTGAGAGCACTTCCCCTTGGCTGGCACCCTCATTGGGCTGGGGTCCGTGCTGGTGCCAGGGTCCCTGTGCCCTCAGGTCAGCAATGATGTCCCTCTGAACTCCAGGCAGTGGCCCCAGCATCCTGCCACCCAGCCCACTTTCACACACATTATATAACAGGAGCTTCGAAAATTAGCTTTTATTCATTTCTAGGGAACACATACACAAGCGTGACAGGAAGGACATGGTCCAGCATGAGGTGACCAGGCCCAGCTCATAGCCGGGGCTTCACCAGATTTGGGTGGACACTGGGTCAGCACAATCAATTGTGGCCCAGCTGGCTGCATGGACTGCGGCACAGACAGATGACCAGGACCAAGTGACCATAGGCACCAGTAATGGCGGAGGTGCCAGTGCCGTGTGGGGCCAGCCAACCTCTAGCCTCTGTCTGCACTGCCCTGAGGTGGGCACACAGGAGGGGGTGGGCACCTGCTGGCACATGGGGACACTGGCAGGCATGCGCCATGGAGGGGTCCCCCATCAGGTGCACAGGAGGCAGGCCCCCACTCCTGGCATCCTTGGGCAGAAGGCAGACAGAGGGGGCAGCTGGTAGGGCTATGTCCAGGCCCACAGCCAAGGCTGACCCTACCCCACACTTGCCCTCTCAGGACTGAGACCTTCTCTCTCCACACCAAACGTAAGGCTAGTGTTTCCTGACATTTGTTTCAGTTTTTTAAGTTAAAATTTCCTGAGTAGAAAAATTTCAGAAATTTTAAAAAGCCCAAAACACACAATCCCTGCAGGCAGAGCAGTGCTAGTGCGTGTCCGGGGCCTCCGAGCTCGGCCACTCCGCTCCCTGGGAGATCCCCAGGGCCAGGCCAGAGATGCAGGTGCTGCGCCTTCCCAATCCTGCAGCAGAACCCACATGCCTCCTCCTGCTGAGGGCACCCAGCTCAAAGGCACAGTGGGGGAGGGGCTGGCCAACAGTGACCCACCACGGCCTGCCCCCTCCCCTGACCCTTGCCCTGATGCCCAAGAACCCCATGAACGGCCCTGGGTGGGGGGAGGGGTCTGGGAAGCCTGAGCTTAGAGTAGTTAAATAATTCTTTATTTGGGTGGGTCGGGAGGGCAGGCGAGGCTAGGCCTGGACCCCATGGGGGTGGCATCCAGGAGCTCCTTGGGGCCGGCCTGCGCCCTTGAGCTGGTGTGGCTCCTCAGACACGGTGGCTCCCTTGATCCTTCTTATTTGCTTGGCCGGGCTGAGGACGCCCTCTGCAGGCAGTACTGGGTGGCAGGCAGGGACAGGACCAGGCCAGCGGTGCGGCGCCCCATCCAGTACAGGCCGTAGCCCAGCAGGCCCAGGAAGGCGACTTTCACGGCCAGCCGGGACACTCTGCCGGAGACGGATGGCGGGGGGACACTGGGGGAGGGAAGGCAGGCTGGGTCTGGTTTGGGGAATGTGGGCCCCAGCCCCAGCCCAGGTACGGCCATATCCCCCGCAACGTCCCCATGCCCCAGCCTAGCTCAGTGCTTGGGGAGGGCGAGGGGTGGGCGGGCGGCACTCACGTCATGATCTCGTGGATGTTGAGGTCGGTGGTCCAGTTCTTCTCGATGCCGGGGACATGGCCCATGCCCACGACGCCCACCACCACAGAGGGGACGCATTTCCTGGGCTCAGCTGTGGGGGGAGTAACCTGTCAGCACACGCACGTCAGCAACAGGCTCCCAGGGCCCCCCCAGGCCGGCTGTTGCCTTCGTCGTCACCATCAGAGGAGCGCGGCAGCTCAAGGCGCCGGGCGGCCTGCCGCAGCATGTAGGTCAGGTAGACATCACGCTCGGAGACGATGGTGCGGTGCAGGTCGGGGAACTCGCCAATCATCTCCGCCATCATCTGCTCCAGCAGGTCCTTCTGCTTGCAGCGCTCCACATCATCCTTGCTGGGGGCAGAAGAGCATGCTGCCAGCCCCGTGGGGACAGGGTGCCAGCTGAGGCTGGTGCTTTCCACCCTGGGCGGCAACCCTGTTGTTTGGGCTGCAGTGCAAAGAAGGGCTGGGGAGGCCCTGCTGGAGGCTCAGCCAAGGACAAGAGGTCCAGACCTCATGGCAGGGTTTGGCCTCGTCTGGGCCAGAACTCTCCAGACTCCCATCATTTTGCGGGCACCCGCAGGACACTGGGCCGGGACTGCTGGCTGGGCGGCCAAGGGAGCCCTACCTGATGGGGTCTGACAGGAAGCACAGGCCCCAGGCCAGCTTGACCTTCTGCCAGAAGGAGAGCGCCGCGATGGCCCTCTTGAAGGTGACGGGTATGGGCCGGTCCCCCAGGTGGAACTTACAGAAGGGCACCTTGCTGGCCTGGAACAGAGGTCAGGGTTGGCAGGGGCAGCCACAGGCCCCAGGGCAGCCCGAGTCCCAAGCCCGCCCGCCTGGGCGAGCCCAGGCTCACCTCCTTGAAGGCCTCCCTGAACTCGCCACCAGGGGCCATGCCCAGCTGCTCGGTGATGTGGGCTGACACCTTCAGCAGCAGCATCTGCATCAGCCCAGACATGAGCCCGTTCTGCAGGCAGATGGCTCAAGTCAGCCAGCTGCGAGCCAGGGCCCCAGCAGGGTGCCCACACCCACTATGGACATTCCAAGACCCCTCCAGGCCACTTGGAGAGACTTCCCAGGGCAGGCCCACCAGAAGGCCACCATGGGGATGGCTGCCTGGCCTCTGCCTTGGATGTCCTGTCTGCCCCTGTCCACTCCAGCCCAGACCTGTCCACTGTCAGCGCAGTGGACTTGCACCGTGTGCTTGGGGCCCACATGCGGGAGGCACACCAGGGTTACTGCTTCTGGCTGGCGGATGGGCCAGACAGCACCGAGACCACCGCCACCCCCAGGGCCCCAGGCCCCGAGTCCCCCATGTCGTCTTCCTCTGGCTAACACCTGGAGAACAAGAGCATCCCCTCTCCCCCAGGCGGCAGGGAAGGATGCTCAACAAACAGAGCCCCAGGTCAGGCTAGGTACCTCTGCACTGACCAGAAGGCCAGGTCCCCCTCGGGCCCACAACCAGGGGCCTCAGGCTCCCAGGTGGGCAGAGCAGGGAGTGTGACCTGTCCACCCCCTGGGGGGAGCAGTGCAGCAGTCCGGGTGCACGCACCTGCCTCACGGCCTGCTGCAGCTTCTCCAGGCTGATCTCCTTGGCCTCCCGCAGCAGCGTGCGCTCGTCCATCTTCAGCATAGACACACGGTACTGGCAGAGCTCCACCACCACTACGTCGGGCTGCACCGCCCGGATGGTCTGCAAGGACAGCCATCAGCCCGTCCCCCCCCCGCCCCCCCGCCCCAGGGCAGGGTCCCTGGACCACCCCCGTGCGGCTCAGCAACTGTGGTGACAATGCAGTTCTTTAAGCAACTCAAAGGAGAAAGTTCTGGAACAGGCTTGCCTGTCCTGGAAGACAGGGCACACAGGGAGGCCTGGCTGGGGACATGGAACCGGAAGACTGGTGCGGGGAGGCCCAGCCCTGCCTGGGTGCAAACCGCAGGTCTGCTGTCACCTTCACAACGTCCTTCTTGCTGTCGTCACTGAAGTGGGCTGTGCCCACCACGTACACCCTGCTCCCGTCCTCGGCCACCAGCTCTGTCACCGTGCGTGGCAGGTGGGGCCGTTCTCGTCGCCGCTTCAGCTTCATCTCCAGAAGCAGGTTGAAAGCGTCCACATCAGCTGCAAGGACACAAGGCCCAGCTTGGGCGGCGCCGCGCTATAAAGCCCAGATGCACACGGGGCTGGGGGGGCGGGGACACAATCTGAAGGGGGTCCCTTGGGGCCTGGACACACTGCTGCACACACTCAAAGCCAGCGGCCTTGCTCACCAGCAGACCCTTCCCTCGGGGGCGCGCCCAGGACAGCTGTCCACCGGGGAGCCGGCTGCAGCTCTGCTCACCCCACTGTGCTCAGGGCCCCCCCAATGCCCCAGGGTGGCCGGGCCCGTCACCACCAACTTGGGAGCTGTCCACCCCTGCTGCCCAGCACTGAGTGTTCTTGGGGACACAAACACAGGTTCTGGGGTTCTCCGGGAAGCACCCTGGGCACCACCTCCGAAGCTCCTGGGGTCACAGTGGATTCCATGCTGGCCTGCAGAGGGAAGGGGTGGGTTTGGGTGGGGGTGCCCACCTCCCCGGGGGGCTGCCTGAGCTCCAGATGTCTGCCCCCTTTGTGTGCTGCCCGTGTACTCCTGGGCCTGGGAGCCACTCACCTCCCAGGACGGAAGGCTCTGCGTGATAGTCACTTTGGGGCCGCCCGCCCAGCAAGGCCCCATGAAGCTCTTCCACACACGGGCAGCCAGAGTGACCCAGGGCCACACTGAGGGGCATCTTCTGGGCCCCCACCAAGAAGCTGGCCCAGCTGGAGCCCGAGGCTGGTCAGGAAGCAGGCCTCTGCCCCGCTCCACTGCCACCCCTGCCCCGCCAGGCCTCTCACCTCCTGCGGTAGCTGTCCTTCCCCCTCCTCCATGGCTGCCTGGAGGCTCCTGCGCGACCAGTGAAGCCTGAGGAGATACGGGTATGCATCCTCACCCGGAGCCCCAGTGGCCATAGGCCTGGTCGGTCATCTTCAGGGAGCCGGGGTGGGATGCATGCCCCTGCCCTGATGCACCAGCCACCAGAGTCCCTGGGGCCAGATGCAGCAGGCCAACCCTGCAGCCCTGGCTCACCACCCCACCGCCTGTCCAGCCAGAAGAGGGAGTCGACAGCCAGGCAGACAGGGCTGCTTTCTGACTTTGGATCAAAACACAATCCCCAGAGCTCCCTGCGAGGAGAGAAACAAGCAGGAGACATGCGTCTGCCGGTCACACCAGGGCTGGGCCCCCAGGGGCTGTCCTGGGGCCTGGGGACAGAGCCCAGGCTGCTGTCTATTCCGAGTGCGAGTGACACGGTGCCACACTGCCAGCCACGTGCACACAGGTGTTGGCACAGACTTGGGAGGCGTGTGGGGTGGCTGAGAGGTTTGGAGCCCAGGCTTGTTGTCTGGCTGGAGAAAGGAGGTGTGAATGTGAAGAGCCCTAGAAACCCTGGCAAGGCCCCAGCGGTGTGCCAGCCTCTCATGCCATCCCCCCGGAAAGGGGTCAGGCACTCAGGAGATGCAGGTGAGGCGGGACAAAGGAAACAGGCCCAGAGCACAGGTGGCCATGGACGGTGGGCTGTCCAGGCTCCTGGGCCGGGGATGTGGGCCAGGGGCGTGTGTCCGGATGCAGCACCCTGGACACTGGCCCTTCCTTGGGGACTCTGGTATGAGGGCTGCAGGAGCGGCGCGTGCATCTGGCCATGTGGCCGTCACACCTCTGCACCACCCCAAGGCTGCAGAGAGCCCCCCCAGTGCCGGATGGAGCTAGGGCCCCGCCAGCTAGCACACAGACGAGGGGAAGGCGCATGGAGAACACCGAACAGAAGTGAGAGTCCCTGCAGAAACTGGGCAAGTGATTGGACTGCCGCGGAAGGGGCTGTTCTCGTTGGACTTCAGTTGTGCGGTGCTGGGGTCTTGTCCGGAGCCTGTCGGACGTGCCTCCGAACTGACCTCTGGGCTCTGCTTCCGTGGCCGCCCCTGGGGGGCACCGATCGGAGCCCATGGGGCTGCAGCAGTGCCCAGGGCTCACTGCAGTCTCACATCGCTGTGCTTGTCAAAACTTTCATGATTCAAAGGAGAAACAAGTGACAGAACACGCACGACCCATCAGGCTCCGTGCCGGCCCTCCACGACCCGGCAGCTCAGGGCCCCTTGGAGCTTCCGTTTTGCCGCCTGCAGGGGGAGGAACAGCAAGGGGAGCTGTCGGCCGAGTCTGGCCCATCCTCCTGCTAGGTGTCCCTCTGGCAGGAGCACCGGGAGTACCTGGTCGAGGGCAGTGGCTAGCCTGGGCCGCGCCCTCCCAGTGCCTCTGCCCAGCTTCACAGGGCAAAGTTCTCCCCTTGCGCAGGCACCGGCCGGAACAGAGACAGGAAGCCAGGCCTGCGCTGCAGCGGGGCCTCCCTGCCCAGACTCCTGGGCCGACCACAGGTGCAGCAGGGCAGGATCGCCCGCACCCAGCTCTGCGCAGGGAAGCAGCACAAGGCTGCTGAGGACGAAAGCAATTTCAGAAACACACTGCCAATAGCAGCCAGGCAGGAGGCCACCACGCTGCCTCAGCCTGCTCTCCCACATCTTTGGTGGCCACGGGGCGGGGTCTGTGCCCTCACCCACCCTCAGAAGCCCATGGGGGCCAGGCAGGCAAGCCCATATGGCCGCAGCCAGGCTTCAAGTGCTGTGGTGGCCGGGCCACCTGACTGCAGCAGCAGAGCCTGGGTCCCCTTATGTGCCCTGCAGCTGCTCCCCAGAGGCAGGATCAGGCAGGAAGGCCACTGAGGCCTGTTGGCACCGAGTCCAATCACAAAAAGAGTCTCTCTGACGTGACGTCAGCATGCCCGCACATCACCTTCTAACTGTCTGGTCCCCTTGCCCTCAGCGGGCCCCGGCGATGTCCATGCAGGATGTGACTCAGGTGGGGTAGTACCCCTCCACCTCTCTCCCTGCTCCCTATTGTGCATTTCCAAACACGTGTGGCTGGGCCCTGAGCCTGTTCCAGCTGCCTAGAGGAAGCAGAGGGCACAGCCTCCATCTCTCACACCAGCCGCTGGGGCCAGTGAGCCTCCTCGTCCTTCCCCGTTTCCTGCCATGAAACCTTGAGCTCAGGGGCCCCAGCAGTTCCGCTCACCACTGCGCACTGCAGTGGCCAGCACACCCTGGCTGACACCCACAAGGGGGTATAAGGTGCCCCTCCTAGATCCAGGACCCAGAGCCCAGCCCCCACCGGTGGCAGAGCTCCAGGCAGCCTGCGGAGCCCAGCACAGGGCGGGAGGACACCTCCACCACACCTGGTCTTCACTCCTGTCCACAGAGCGTGGCCAGGGTGGGCAGGTGCTGGGCACGACTATCAGAAGGGGCCCTCGGAGCAAGGCCGCTGGCAGCCAGTCCATCTGGCTTTGCCACCTGCCAGCACCATGCTGCAGGCGACGGCCATGGGGTCAGACAGGGCTCGGGCAGCCTCCCAGCGCTGTGTGGCCCTGGGCAGGGCAGGACGCTTGTGCTCACTCGGGCTCGGCTCCTGCTTCCAGGGCCCTGGCGCTTCAAGCAGCCACCCAGCTGTCCTGCCTATCCACACACAGTGGGGCCTCCCCTGGCTACAGGGCCCATTGAGATGTCATGTTGGCCCAGGAACTTGGGACCCTGCTGGGCACCCCTCCGCTGGGGCGAGCCCTGTGGGCATGGATAACACCGAAACAGCTGCTCTCCGGCTGCCCCTCGTCGGCAGAGGGCCAGTCCCAGGCCTGGTTCTGGAAGTTATAACCCCCACAGACAACAGCAGCGGATCGCCCACATGCTTCCAGGAAAACAAGCTCCGACTCCGTGGGAATTCCTGACAACCCGAGAGGACCTGTCTCGGCAAGCTCGCCGCTGCAGGTGCTGACTAAAACAGCAGGAGGAGCCCCACTTCCCTTGAGGGCCCACCCGGGGTGCACAGCCCTGGGACACAAATCAGAGGGATACATTCAGTTGTCCTGTGTGGGACGAAATTACATGGTAACAGGACAAAGACTGAGGACATCAGGCAGCTTGCCGTGGGATTGGCAGGTCACAGGCTCCCACCTGTCCAGCCCAGGCAGCTGTCCCCTCCCCTGAACCCCATTGTTAGGGGCTGAATTCCATCCCCCACATTCCTGTGTAGAAGCCCTGAGCCCCCATGTGGTTTCAGGAGGTGGGGTCCCTGGAAGGTGTTGACCCAAGTGAGGTCAGGAGGGATGCCCAGGCTGGGATCAGTGCCCACGAGGGGAGGCCCCTGAGAGCCAGCAATGTGACGACACAGTGGGAAGCAGTCAGCTGTCCATAGCCAGGAAAGTCCTCCCCAGCCACAAAGGCAGCTGGCACCCGGGTCTTGGACTCCCAGCCTCCAGAGCTGTGGCACTTCGCTGTGGCCCCAGGACAACTGAGACACCTGTGCTCTTCCCCTCACCCTGAAACCGCCTCCTGGATGCCAGCCTGGCTTTCCAGTGCCACCCAAAAGCTGACCAGAGCCCAATGCAGCTTCCAGAAAAATTTATCTCCCAATCAAGTCTCTGAGCCGGGTCAGAAAGCCAAGGGTCCCAGACTGGACAGACCAGCAGAAGAACTGATTGGCTGGGAGACATCAGGGTGTGGCCCAAAGCCCTGCCCTCTGCCCCCACTTCTGGAGCCTGGGCCACTGGAGAAGCCCCCCACCTGGCGGGTCCTGCTTCAGGGAGGTGTGGCAAACTTTGAGATCACTGCAGAAGACACATGCCAACTCCAGCCAGAGCTGGAGGCCTAAACGGCTCCTTGTCCAACACACCTGGCCAGACCTCCTGGAACCTGTCCAGGGCTGGTGCCCACACTGACCACCACTGCAGGGCACTGGGGAGACCAACCCCGCCCTTCTCTGCAGTTTTGCCCAGCAGCCTCAGACACACAGCACTGCGGCCGTCCTGCGAGGCTGGCGGGGGACCCCAGGGTCAGGGCTCCCTGACAGTCACATTCACAAGGGGGGCAGCAGCCCTAAAAGCCATAGGGAACCCCGTAAAGCCCAGCGCCCACGACCGCGGTGAGCCCGGGGCCTATCTCTCCGGGAGGATCCCCCCGGACCAACCCAGTCCCTAAAGAGCTTGTTTCGACCCCCTAAGTCAGCCGAGGGCTTCCCCGTGAGATTCTAGAGGCTGTGACGTGCGTTTGTCCCAGCAGCCCCGAATCCCTCTCTTGGGCCCTTTTCCACCAAGACGCAGACGCGAACTTTGTGGCACGTAAGTTACATCTCGACAAGGCTGCTCCCAAGAAACGAGGCGAGCTCAGACGGTCACCGGGTCCTCGGGGTCCCCCGCCATATGGCAGCACCGCTTCCCTCCACCTGCGCTCGAGGCCGCCGCCGGGACGGGCCGGATCCCCGCGAGACACTGTCCTCGCTGCGCGAGGACCCCGCCCCCTCCCCGGCTGCGCCTCCCGGGCCCTGGTGACCCTCGCCGCCGCGCCCGCTCCACCCCCGCCCCAGGCCCGCACGGCGTACCGAGGCGGGCGGCGCTCCTCAGCCGGCCTCCATGCGGTTTGTCGCCCCACCGGACGGGGTGGGCCGGAGCCGCGGGGCGGGGCGGCCGGACAGGCCGGCCGCCGGGCCCGGAGCGCGCGGCATGCCGGGAAGCGCAGTTCTGCTCGCCGCCTGCTCGCCCCAGCGATGCACTTACGGACTACATTTCCTAGAGGGCTGCGCATGAGCGCCCGAAAACTACAATCCCAGAGGGCCGTGCGAGAGAAAGCGCCGCTCAGCCCGGAGACTCCGGTTCTAGGACAGAGGCAGCCGCTCTGGTGACACAACTTCGAGTTTGCGGCCTGCCGCCCGAGCCGGAAGGCCTTGCGAAGCGCCATTAAGTTCTCTGACGGCAGCTCCCAGTCTGTAAAATGAGGATGATGTTCGTACGGTGTCCACAGGGTGGCTTTGTGTCCAGTGGTGCGGAACGAACGGGACGACCCCTGGTGGGATGCGAAGAGCAGAGAGCTCGAGCTCTGCAGTGCGCCCACGTGGGCGGGACCAGCCCTCGGGACGCGCAGCTGGTTGCGCCGAGACTGCGCCCCGGCCTTACCCCGGAGCCACGACTGGGGTCCCGGGACCCTAACCCTCGGAGGGGCCTCAGGATGGCCGGACCTGGCGGGCTGGAGCCCTCGCTCCGCTGCCAGCGGACGGTCCTTGGTCCCTCTCCCCCCAGCGCCCAAGCTGGGGTGGCTACCCATAACGCTGGACCCTTGTCCACTTTGGGCCGAGCGGGTATCGGCCAGCGGCCTCGGGGCGCAGGGGCGAGCGGGCGAGGGGAACGCCCGATGGCCCGACCACTTACTCGAGAGTCCCTAGGTCGCCTGCCCGACCTCGCCGTGCCCCTCCAGGGTAGCCCCGCCCCTCCTCAGTGGGCTGTCTCAGGCACCGGGACCCAGCGCCTTGCTGGTGGTGGGCATGCTTATATCTTCCTGCCGGCCGCGCGCATGGACCTCACTTGCGGCCTCGCGTTCCAGCCAGCTCCCCTGAAGCTCGTGTCCACCGCCTGGACACTGCCCACACGGCCCAGGCGCCCTCTGATTTGGATTTGCCCCAGCCTTGGGCCAGGACCACTGCAGAAAGCTGCTGTGTCCTGCGAGGTCGCAGGCCAGTGCTAGAGGCTCCCTTTAAAAAAGGAGGGAGAGGGGCCCTAGGACAAGCCATTCTGGGACCACTGGCACGACTGTTCCATCAGGTTGTCCTCCCCTCAGCCTGCAGCTAGAGGACCACCTGCCACGCCTGGGAGGGAAAGGATGGCCCAGCTCACCAGCAGGCAGGGCTGGGTGCTGGATTTCCCTTCTGGTTCCAGGAAGACAGCCCCAGGTACCTTGGAGGGGTCACAGGTTCCCACGTCTGAGTCTGCAGGTGGTCCCCTGTGCTCTGGCTGATGGGGGATATAATCCGTCCAGGTCAGCAGGCTGGGCTGTCAGGCTGCCACCACCTCCCCAGTCCAGCTTTCTGATCCCTGAGAGGCCTGGCTGCCCTCAGGGCAGTCTCTGCTCTCCTGGGCCGCAGGCCTCTGGTTCCATCTTCTGTCTGGTTCTCATCGTCACTAGCACAGACCAATTCTGCCCTCCTGGCCACGCTGGCCGCCTCCGCACAGGAGAGGAGCAGGGGCTGTGCCCCGGTTGGCTCTGGGGCACTTGCCCAAGAGTGAGTTGAGAGGCTCACCCATGCTGGGCCTGGCTGCGGGAGGGACTGCATGGCTTTTCCCAAGCCTCTCCTCTTTTGAGAGAGGGACAGCAGCCCCCCAGTCCCCCTGCCAGGGGCCAGGAGGAGAGCAGGAGGGTGTCAAGGGACACTGGAGCCCACAGAAACCCTCCTGCACTGGCGGGGGCAAGGCAGCACCCCCCACCCCAACACTCCTGCAGTGAAATGTTTGCTCCTGTGGCACACTGACTTGGCAAGGCCAGCTCATGCAAAGGGCACTGTGTTTGCTTGAAAGGGCATGCCTCTCCCCGGGGGGGTCACCCTCCATCTGCCCTCAGCACCTGGGCCAGGGACCCGACCACCAGGGGCAGCCCCTCTGCCCGAGCCCTGACATCGTTCACCCAGCTCGTCCTCAGCCTGCTGCCCTGCCTATTCCTTCCTGGGAAGCTACAGCGAAGGCTCCTGTGCCCACTGACCCTGCTCCCTCTGCCTCCTGACCCACCCCAGCCTCCCGTGTGGCCCCTCTCTTGGGCACTGTGTGTGTCAACTGTCCTTTCAACAGCCTGGTATCCCCTGCTCTGTGGCCTCACCCCCCTGAATGGTAAAACCCATGTTTCAAACACATGGGGGGTGCAGCCCCTGCCTGTGTCCCCGCAGGATCCATCATCTGACTCCTGCGTCAGGCCACCCACCCAGGGCTGCTGGGGGCAGGTGCTGAGGGACTTCCCGGGGAGGCAGGCAGGCCTGTGTGGGCAGCGCCCTCTGCAAAACCCTCCCTGCATTCGAGGCCTGCACCCGTCTGTTCTCACCCCTGCGGGTCTCTGGCCCTGCTGCCCCAGTGACCATCTGCTCGGAGTGTCCACTCAGACCCTGAGGGTCACCTGCCATGGCTTGCAGGGTATGTGGCTCCATAGTGCACCTGCAGGACCAGCTCTGTGCCCACCTGAGTCCTGGACCTGGTGATGAAGACCCCTGTCCTGGATCCTCATGACATCAGCAGCACCTCCACACTGTGTCAAGGTGCCTCCGCTGGGAAGCCTGTTTGGCCGAGTGCAGAAAACAGTCCTGTCCCCACACATCGTACGGAGGGGATTGCCTCCTGGGAGCACATGTCTTGTCTTTGCTGAGCCTGCAAGCCCTGGAGGACTCACCCGGTGCCCGTGGCCCAGAGTGCACGTGTCAGGCAGCCAGAGGTCATGGTGTGTCAAGCATGGGTGATGGCCACAAGCTTCTGTCTTGCTGTGGGCCAGCAGCAGCCACAAGGGCACCCTGGAGGGCAGAGGGGTACCTCCCACAGCCTGTGACAGGTCAGGAGTAGGTGTGCAGTTGGGAAGCAGCGCTCGGACATAGAAGCCCTGGGCCGGAGCACAGCCCCCTGCAAGATGGACCATGCGGGACGCAGGCAGTATCAGAATAGCATTTATTGATACGCTCGGTGCTACCTTGTTAGTGCTGTCCCATTGTCGCCATGGCTGAGGTAATAGGGACAGGCCTGCCGTGCCGGCCCTGGGCTCCCACGGAGAGCGGTGTGGGCCCTGGGCAGGGGGCTGTGGCCCGGGTGGGGATGTGGTTATTGCGTTAGACTCCTCTCCTTGCTCACACGCCGGTGCCCACACCCGGTCTCACACATGCTCGCTCCCCTGGGCCTGCTCAAACACCCACTTATACACTGGTGCCCGCTTGCACGCTTGCACACTCACAATGTCCACTTGCACTCAGGCCCCCTCCCCCGACCACACTTGCTCTCATACACACACGCACACACACACCCTTTGTGTTAAATGCACCCTAAGTCTCCTGATAGTAAACATGCTTGCTAGTTACAGTAACCATAGTGAAATACAGGTAGTCGGGGTACAAGGAGAAAGTGCATGTTGACCTCTGACCCAGGGCTCCAGGTCCCCGCCAGGCAAGCCCTGAGCCTGGCCCCTTGGGGGTGCCCAGGCCTGCGGTGCCACTGTCCCCAGCTTCCTTCCGCACCTGGGATCCCAGCTGTCCCCCCACAAGACTGTCCCCTCATGGCTGGCATCTGGGGCCCAAGACAAAACGGACTAAAAAAATAAACTCTTCATCTCACAGCCGAGCACCTGATGCAGGGGAGGGGGCGGCTCCATGGGGTCACGGCCAGCCCCTGGCCCAGCCAGCACCCCGACAGTGCCATGGGGGCGGAAGGGACAGGTGCAGAGCCCCGAGGCATGCGGATGGGAGGCTGGGGTGGGCAGCGCTGGGTGGAAAAAGAGGCCGTGTCCACGTGGGGCTGGGGCGGGTGGTGCGTCCCAGTCATGCAGAGGGGCCTGCTGGGGCCCAGGCAGCCCTGTCAGCTCAGAACTCCACTGTACTCACTATTGTCCTCGGCTCATCGAAGGTGGCGATGAGGATCTGCTGGGGCGGGGGGATGGTGATGAGGTTCCCCACCTCCGGGGATGCTCGGGGGGCCCCGTCCTCCTCTTCCCGGGCTTCATACAGCGTGCTGATGTGCAGCAGTGGGTGGGTGACATTGCGGCTCAGGATGGTGAGGGGGTCAGCCTTGCCCAGGCCGGCTGGTGACAGCGGAGCCGTGGCGGGGACGGTGGGGGGCGAGCAGACGTGAAAGGGGCCCCCAGCGGGAAGTGCGGTCCGGGCAGGCTCTGCTGGGTACAGGATATCCTTCTCAGGGAGCGGAGCGTCTGCCAAAGCCAAGGACATAGGCATGTCACAGCCCCACGGGCCATCTGTCCACCCCAGCTGCCCCTCCTGGTCCCCACTGAGGGCCAGCTCGGGCTGGTGGCTCCAAAGCGTTCTGGAAGGGATCGATCATCCCTCTCCCAGCCTCCTCAGCCAGGCAGGGGCTAGCTGCAGACCCTCTGTACCAGACTTCCAGCACATTTTCAAGGGCCTGGGCAATCTTCCTGCCACGTCCCCTCCAGGCCTCGACCTGTCCACCTCACCTGGCTCTAGGCCCTGCCTGCACTCAGCCCAGCACCTGGCTGCCTGCAACCAATTGCTCCCCGTGTCCGCACCTCCCCCACAGCAGGCTGACTCCTTAATCTCTTTCACAGGGCTCCCAGGTGCCCAGTCTGGGGTGGGCGGTGCCCCCTGTCCTGGAACCCCACTTCAGGGCCCGCCCCTCTGCTGGCCAGGCCTGCTGCCTACCTTTGGTCGGTGCAGCGGGCAGGCCCAGCCCCCGCTCCTCTGCCTGGGACAGGAAGCCCCCTTCCTGGCTGCGGGAGGTGGGCAGGGCAGCGGGAATGGCCTCGGGCTTGGCCTTCTTGGAACCCAGGATGTAAGGGTGCACGTCCAGGGAGAAGTGGCGTGCGTGTTTCTTGTCGCTGGTGGGGCCCGTGTCGCCCCCGCCCTTGTCGTGGGGCACCCCTCGCGTGCCCGTGTCCAGCAGCGGCGCGATGAGCGTGTCGGTGGCGGTCTTGCGGCGCACAGGCTTGGGCTTGTCGGCCTTGCTGTTCTCCACGCGCATGATGGCCAGCTGCTCCTTGAAGGGCTGGGGGAGCGGGTTGCTGGTGGGGATCCATTTCATCTTCTTACGGGGCCGCTTGACCACGGGCGGCTCGGCGGCGCCGTCAGGCTCCGCGGGGTCAGCGCTGGGGTCCAGGGTCTGGACCCCGGCGCTGCGTACGGTGGGCGTGGCATCGTGGTTGGACTGCGCCAGTGCCGCCAGCAGCTGCCGCACCACATTGTCATACATGAGGTCACTCTCGTTGGTGATGAAGTCCAGCCGGTTGAGCGACTTGATGTGGTCACGGTTCTCGTTGCAGAACATGGCCAGGATGTTGATGTCGCAGAACTGGGAGCCGCGCCATTGCCTGCGTGTCTTGATGCCCACCTTGTGCAGCTTGTCGAAGATGAAGTTGCTCTTGCGGAAGATGAAGAGGTGGATAAGGTTGACGAGGATGATGAGGTTCATGGAGCAGAGCAGCACGATGTCCACGCCTGCCACGATGCGCTGCAGCTGCACTGACGGCAGCTTGCAGCTCACACGCACTGCCCAGCCCCCGCCGCCTGCGGGCCCGTCCGGGGACGCACCCAGCGCACAGGTGAACTCATTTTGCTTCTGGGTGGCATAGTAGGTGCACAGGTAGGAGATGGGCGCCACACTGAGCAGCAGGATGAGAAGGTGCCGCGCCAGGTAGAGCTTGGCGAGAAAGTTGCTGCGTCCGCGGCGCTCCAAGTACTTCTCGAACAGGTTCTGCTCAGGGCTCTTCTCCTTCTCCGCGTTCTCGATGATCTCGCGCTTCTCGCGCTCGGTGATGCCAGGCCCCTTGGACTGGATCTGCTTCTCGATCTTGGGGGCGCGGCCCTCGGCCGCCCGGTGGTAGCAGTTGTCGATCTCCTGCAGCAAGAAGTTGAGCTCGGAGGTGAGGCGGGTGGAGGCCAGGAACTCCCAGCCCAGCGCGGGCACGTACATGACCGCCGCAAAGGCCAGCAGCGAGTAGGGCAGCAGCTTGTGCTCAAACAGCGACGGCCACAGGCTGGCGTCCACGCCGGGCAGCGCGTCCCGCAGCTCCGTCCAGCAGTAGCCGCGGGCATACAGTGCCTGGTCGCGGGTGAAGTTGTGCGGGGTGTAGCAGTAAATGGGCTCCTCTGGGGGCAGAGAGGAGATGCAGGCTGGGGTGCCAGACCCAGCCCCGCCACTTGCCCCTGGCCCGGGCCCACACAGCCACCCCCACCCCAAGTCTGGCAGCTTCCCCTCCCCCATGTCCCAACTGTGGGGGAGGTCACACCCTGGGTACCCCCTACACTCAGCAGTGGGCTGCCCCACAGGTGAGGGATACAGCTGCACCCCCCTGCACCTGCAGGACTAACCTGACGTAAGGTGTTTGCATGTACAAAGGGGAAACCAAGTCCCAAGAAGAGTAGGACAGGCCATACTCCTCAGCCAGGGTTCCTCTTCCAGTGGCACAGCTGGACCAGCCCCCTGCCTTGCACTGCCCCAGGTGCCCTTGACTGTCCCCTGAGAGGGGACACTGTGGCCCTCGGGACCTCAGAGCCCCAGGTGATCCTGGAAACCCCCCTGCTGCACGCCCAGGGCCAAGGGCAGCGCCCTGCAAAGTACTGTCGGAGGAGAGCCAGATGCTGGAAGTGCAGCTTCAGGGAGGAATCACCCTGTACCTGCGTCTGAGTGCACACCTGGTGTTCTGAATGCTCCAGGCCCCCAGGCCCCTTCAAGTTGGGGCCCCAGCCTGCACATGCCCTGGTGCCCTTCCCCAGGGGAAGCTGACTCACTCCACGCTACCTTGGGGTGCCCTGCCAGCTCCTGCTCCTCCCGGTGCCTGGCTCCATGGAGGCTGCTCTTTGGGCCAGCAGGACCCTGCTCTCAGCAGGACCCTACCCAGCCACCCCTAGGCCTGGCTCATGGCCCCCACCTCTGCCTCTCAGCCCCCTTTCCCCAGGGGAGGCCGGGACCCTTCCCAGACCCCACAGCCCTTACAGGCCCCACACAGGGTGCTGCAGCTGCTCCCCAGAAGCTGTGGCTAGGTTGTTTACAGACTCCGCAGGTGGGTCAGGTTCAGCTCTTGCTGGGGCAATAGGCCTGGATTATTGGGTGCCCATGTGGTCACGGGGGTCCTTGTGAGAGGGAGGCTGGAGGGTCGGAGCTCGGGTTGGGGAGGTGTAAGGAAGGAGGCGGAGGCTGGGCAAGGACCTGAAGCCCAGGGGTGTGGGGGCCTCTGCGAGCTAGGAAAGGCCAGGCAGGTTCTCCCAGGAGCCTCCGGAAGGAAGGGGCACTGCCAACCCTGGGGTCTCCGCCCCACACAACTCATTTCTGACTCCTGAGCTGTGGGACCTGAAGGTGGTTTGTGTCACTTTCGGCCTCTAAGCTGTGCCTGTGGTGGTGGCTGGCCACCCCCACCAAGATCCTCTGCCCCGAGCCTCCCCCAGGGTCCTGAACAGACATGCTCCCAGGGTTCAAGGCCACATAGGAGGGCGTGTGTGTGGGGGGACACTTGCCCCCTGTCCTTTCAGAAGAGGGAAGCGGAGGGCTGAGCTGGGACATGGCCTTGGGGACACTAGCCCGCCTGCAGCTGGAGTGGTGCTGGGGCTGCACTGGGACCTGCTCATGGGGCCATCTCAGGAGATGTTGGTTGCCCACCCTAGTCTGCATGATGTCCAAGGACCCGGTAACCCTTCAACTCGGGCCCTTCCCCACATGGTCACAAACCCATCTGATCCCTCCGCCCACCAATGAGGGGTCCCTGCAATGGGGGTCACGGCAGCCTGGCCAAGAGCAGTGGGGTTCTTCTGCTGTCTGCACCCTTCCAAGCCTGGGGACACAAGGCCCTGGTGTTTGGGGAGGTCCCTGGCTAGGAGGCCAGCAGTGCCTGACTGGCCCCTCACCACCCCCTGCTGCCAGTGTGTGCACCCAGCATGTCCCTGACGAGTGAGCCAGGATGCAGAGAGGTTGACCTCCCTGCTCCGGGGCACACCCACCCGGTGGGTTCAGTAGGGCGAGCACTGGAGCCCCAGCCCAGGCAGGGTGGGTTGTGGGTCCTTCAGGCAGCAGAAGGCATGCTGGCCCCAGGCCATGGGCTCAGACATTCACAGACAGATGCTGGCCAGTACTGTGGGGATGGGGTCCCAGGACGCGTTCCTGTCTGGGGTGGGGAATGGGGCCAAGGAGTCCCCCCCCTTGAGGGCCAGCACTTCTGACCTCACTGCCCTCCTGTTCTGGCACCACATGTCAGCAGGGTGGCCCCTGGGAGTTCACCATGTGGACATGTGGTTCCCACTGCAAGGCCCACTTTCCCTGCATCCCTGTTGTCTTTGTGTCTGGGGAAGGGACCACGGAACGCTTCTGAGTTCTGCATGAGGCACCTGAGACCCACAAGTGCCAGGCAGGTAGGCCCTGATGGAGCCACTGTCCTTCCCTGGACCTCAGTCCAGGTGAGCAAGAGAAGCAGCTACTGTTCTCTCAAACTACAGGGGTGGCGAGGACAAGAGTGGCACAGTAACTCAGAGTAGTCTCAAAGAACCACTGCCAACCCCGTTTGTTCTGTGACCCGGGTCTCACAGGCCAGGTGTGGCCCAGGGGGTGGTGCCAGCACTCATCTGCCACTGCCCTGGACGTCCCGGGTCCCCTCCCCACACCAGCAGCAGGCCCAGGTGGGCACACATGAATCTCCGTGTCCACAAGTAGGTGGGCGCTGAGGGGCATCCCAGGACCGGGATGCACTCAGGCCTGGCTGGACTCAGAAGGGGGCCAAGGCCCACTTGCCTGAGCTTGACTCACGGCCTCATCCCAAGAGGTCAGCTGAGGGCAACCAAGTCCTGAGCCTGCCTTCCGTCCTGTGTCCATCCGGGGTGGGGAGAATCACGTCCCCCAAAAGATGTTCAAGTCCCACCCCCCGGTATCTGTGAATGTGAGCTGGTTTGGAAATAGGATGAGGGCACCTGGAGTGGACCCCCGATCTGGCGACTGGTGCGCTCATGAGTCGAGGGAAATTTGGATGCAGACATGCAGGGAGCAGGTGCCCAGGAGGAAATGCAGCCTCAGTCCTCAGTGAAGCTGAGCTCAGTTGGGCTGGCAGGAGCTGGCCAGGCTGGAGGGGGCCCTGCCCTGCAGGCCCTGGGAGTGCGGTCCTGGCTGAGAGAGGCAAGCGCTGCAGGTTTGAGCACCGAGTTTGTGACGATTTGTTCAGGAGCCCCAGAACCAAACACAGACGTGCCCACCCTGTGTGACGCTGCGCAGGAGCGGCACCCACCCCCGACTGGGCTGGGCAGTCACCTGTGCGCATGCCCCAGCCCCAGGAGTGTGTGGGCGCAGGTGCTCACCCAAGAGCCTGGGGGGTGGGGCTAAGCAGCCTGGACAATGTCCGCCCTCAGGTAGGGTTTCCCCAGCCCACAGGGACCCCTAAAAGGGGAGACCCTTGGGAGGGAACAGATGCAGGGTGCAAGAACGTTGCCAATGTCACTCAGGGGGCAGAGCCACATGGCCCTCCTCCCCCCTCCAGGAGCCCCGGGTGCCCCGCTCTGGCTCAGGTGGCCCTCAAACATGGTGGATGGACTGGGGAGGGGCCCCTTCAGACACCTGGGCCCTGAGACCCCTCGCCTGCTCCGCTCTGGGGGGCGCATTTCCAGTCTTCAGCCACTCGCCTGGGGCAGGGGGCGACCTCACACTGTGGCTAATCAGAACCAGCCTGCTTCTTGGGGACCTCGGCGCAGTCAGGCCCCCGTGCGCCCAGCAGCCTGCTCTGCCATCCTCATCCATCACCTGTAACGTTGTTTTCTGGTCCTCACCTGGCCCCTCCTCCTTCCCTCAGACCCTGCCCACTCCCCCTCCCGGTCTTCCCTTCCCACTCCAGACCCCGGTCTCATCTGTGCTTGGGCAGCCAGGGCCAGGGCGGGGTGCGCCTTGATCTCCGGGTGAGCAAATGGAAGGTAAAAACAATACATGGAGCAGAGGCGCGGGGCCGGGGATGGAGGGTGGAGTGAGTAGCCCGGCCGGCGACACAAACAAGGACGGGTGGTGGTGAGGATCTGCTGGGAGAGCCCTGGGCGCGGCTATCACTGCCCGGCCCCCGCGGACACCTGCGGACGCGCCCCTCCCGCCCGTGCGCCCCTCCCGGCGGCCTCACCTGCGAAGTTCTTGGTGAAGACCAGGGTGACCAGCAGGATGGGGACGAGGACGGTGCCGATGGTGACCACGCGGTCGAACGGCAGCTCGAGCTTGAGCTGCAGCAGCAGGGCGGCCAGCGCGCCCGCCTTGTCGTCCTGCGCGCCGGGCAAGATGAGCTCGCGCAGCTTCTCGCCAGCCAGCAGCGCCGTCGCCATGTCCGCGGGCTGCTCCAGGAGGTGGTGCATGGGGGGCGGGCGAGGGGCGGGGCGCGGGGGGCGCCGGGGGGCGCGAGGGCGCCGGGCAGGGGGTGGGGCTCCGGGGGAATCACCGGGGCGCCGGGGGAGAGGCGCGTGGGGAAGGGCGCAGGGGGCGCGGGAGGGACTGCGCGGTGGGGGGTGCGCAGCGGTCGCGGCTGCCCCGGCGGACAGGGGTCCGGCCGCCGGGCCCCGCCGCCCCCGCTGGGCTGCAGCCCAGCCGGCCTGGCGTGTCCTCCGGCGGGGGCGGCGGTGTCCCAGGCTGGGGCCGCGGCCCCGCTCCCGCCGCGGGGAGGGGGCTGTTTACTGGCGGCAACTCGCGGCCTGGCTCCGCCCCCCCCTCCCGCCACGCAGAATGCGGCGCCGGCGATGACTTTGCAGAAAAGATTTAAATTCAGTAAGATAAGTGAACGAGGACTGGTTCCTCCTTTCCCTCCGGACCGGGGACGTCCAGCGAGGCTGAGTCGGGGCTACCCTCCGGGGCGGGGGTGCCAGCGGGGGCGGGGGGAGGGGAGGTCTGGGGCCGGACCTGCGGCATCCCCGGCCCGAATCTCCCAGCCCGGCGAAGACGGGGCTCCTCGTCTTGTGTCCTGCGGTGTCGCCTCTTCGCTACCCCAAGCCTGGCCGCCACTGTGGGTGCAGAGCCCCCCCCAAGCTCGGGGGTGCTGCGGACAGGGAGTGGGGACTGGGCACCCCTTCCCCGGCTCGGGGCGTCTTTCCTCTCCGCCCCCCGCGGTGCCCACCGCGCACGCCAGCGTCCCCACATCACCTGCCCGCGGGGCCGCCTGCTCTCCGGTCCTGACCTCCGGCCGTCACCCCAGGCGTCACTCCCGCCACGCGGCTGAGCCAGACCCTGGAGTTGGCGCTGGGTGCTCGGTGCTTCTGGCTGCGGCTCCCTGCCGCCTTCCTGCCCTTCACCCTCCCATTCTGACACCCTATGTCATCCATTCCTGCTGTCGCCCGCGGAACAATTGCGACAACACTTAGGTCTAAGCAGAGCGCAGCTGCTAGCAAGGCTCGCTGAGGTTTCGCGTTTTTTTCTGTGTTCACTCCTGCGGGTCCCTTTGCCACGGTGATAGGAAATGCACGTGCCAGCTTTGTAAAAAAAAAAATAATTCGTGTGGTTGGCGTTTTAACTGCACTCAGAAATTCACCCAACAGACACGTCTGAGCGCCGGCGTTTGCAGCCTCAGTCACTCAGAGCAGGAGCAAGTGAGCCAGCGGGGGTCTGAGGGTGGGTCGGGAGGGAGGGCGGCCTCTGCCAGGTGCCAGAGCCCCCAGGACCTGTGCTGGTAGGTTGTTAAGGGTTCACGTACGTCCCAAATTCGGGCATGTTTCCCAGTCACGATCGCCCCCACTGCCACCAGTTTTCTCCCCTGAAGTAGCAAGGCGGTGAGGCCACCTCCACCTCTCAACAGCTCACAGCCCAGATCCCGCAGGCACCCCGAGGCCCCCCCACCAACCTGGCACAGACAGCAGGAAGGCTCCCTGGAACCCCCAGTAGGGTGGCTTCAGGTCTTCCTTGTTGCTTCCCAGAAGGGCCAGGCCACACTCCCTCCGTGCAGAGGGGGTTCTGTCTCCGTAACAGTCCCCAGAGCTCAGGTATCTGCCACCCTGAGGTGGGCGTGTGCCCGTCTCTGCTTCCCAGAGGGTTGGGTGCCCGGCTCTGGCCATCGGCCCCTCTCCAGACCCTCTCTCTCTGGTTTTCGGACCTTCCTTTGTCCATCAGCTGTCCCCACGCCTCCAAGTACCCTGTTGGGCTGGTGCATCCATTGGGTCTGAGTAGAAATCCTTCATTTTGGTGTAGTTAAAACCCTTAAAAAAGATTTTTATTTATTTACTTATTTTTAGACAGTGGGGTAGGAAGGGAGAAGGGGGAGGGAAACATCAATGTGTGGCTGCCTCTTGTGCGCCCCCTACTGGGGACCTGGCCCACAACCCAGGCATGTTCCCTGACTGGGAATGGAACTGGCAACCCTTTGGTTCACAGGCCAGCACTCAATTCACTGAGCCACACCAGCCAGGGAAAAACCCTTCTTTTTAACGTTGGCAGTTTTGGGTCTCCTTTGTGAGGCGAGGCAGTGGGCATGCCAGTGTCCCTACCCGACGGGCTGTGCGGCCTGGCCAGGAACCCACTGCACCAGGCCTGGCCATGGCAGACACCACGTGGCCTGGCCCCTGGGCCAGGTCACTGGTCCCCATCTGCAGGCCTCTGTGGGGACAGGGACGCGGCAGCTGCTCGCAGCCCCTTCGAGTTCTCAGAAAGCCTGCGCTACAGCCAGCCACCCGTCTCCTAGGCCACTAGGGGTCCTCATCACCTCTGTAAGGGGCGGCCCTTTGTGGCTCCATGGTCCTGGCTTTGACGGATTCTAAACACGTGCCTCCTACCTCCTTGTTCTTCCACCACGACCTGGGCATTTGTCACCTTTACTTTTCCACAGACTCTGCCAGGGCTTGGTCATGTGTAGCTGGGATGAGGTGATCGCCCCACACGTTTGTTAAGTGAGGAAGGTGGTCTGTGCTGCAGGAGCCCATCCTGACCGCAGCGCGCCCCCCCCCCCACCCTGCCCCTGCTCACGTGCCCCTCTCTCTGCCCTGTGATGGAATCGGACTGACCTCTGTGCAGGTCTCACTAACTGGGGGTTAGGCTGCTTCTCACACACCGTTTTCTGCGATGCATTTTGAGCGCTTGCTCTGGTAGGGGAATGCTGGTGACCTCGGACTTGGCCCCGGCAGGTGTGGGGCTGCCCTGGGGATGCGCACAGTGCCCAGGAAACCCGCCCAAGTGCCCGGCGGCAGGTGGAAGCAGCCAAACCAGGCATGGTGTGGGGGCGGGCAGAGCAGAGGCTGGGATCCTGAACCCTGCAGCCTGGCCCCACCGTGCAGCAGCCCCCTTGAATGCTCATCCTCACTCGGAGGGGCATGGGGGACATGGTGGGGGCCAGAGCAGAGGCCCTCGATGACACCCTGCACCGGGCTGGATCCTGCAGAGATCCCAGAGCCCAGCTCTACCTCCTGTGTCCCCTCCCCCAGAGGGCACATGGGGAGGGACTAAGAACAGGGTGACACCAACCATTCCAATACTGTGGTGGCCCCGACTGCAAGGACATTTCCTGGATCGGGTTTCGGGGGATGGACCCCACAGAGGGAGCAACGTGTCTCACATTAACATGTGGCTTTTGACACGTGGGTTTTGAAAGAACGGGTGATGGCTGTGGCCGCACTTTATTCCCCTCTTCACTTGGGTGAACAAGTTCCATCAGCTCTTGTATCAACGAAGAGGGAAAACCAGGAACAAGGTGCTGGTACCATCGTAGCCCAGCCCCAGGTGACACCCCCATGAAGGCAGGCCCCTCAGGGACCCACCTTTCCAAGTCGGGTGCACCGCCCTGCTCAGCTCTCTGTGGAGTCTGTTGCTGGGTCCACCAAGTTCATTTGGGTTTTTTGGGACAATGGCTCTAGTAGCGCTCAGTTGTCTTTTTCATTTCAAACAGTTGTTACATTGCAATGTGACAGCTGTCATATCAGCGTGCATTTAAAACTTATGAAAATTGTGGACTTTTGTGCAGTTTTTTAAGTATTGAAGATGGGAAAAAATAAGCAACATTTTCAGTGTATTATGCTTTATTATTTCAAGAAAAGTAAAAATGCAAATTAAAAAAGATGTGCAGCCCTGGCTGGTGTAGCTCAGTGGTTTGAGCACGGGTCTGTGAAGCAAAGGGCCGCTGGTTCGATCCCCAGTCAGGGCACATGCCTGGGTTTTGGGCCAGGTCCCCAGTGGGGGACACATGAGAGGCAGCCACACATTGATGTTTCTCTCCCTCTCTTTCTCCCCTTTCCCTCTAAAAATAAATAATTAAAAAAAAAAAAAAAAAGATGTGTGCAGTGCAGGGAGAAGGTGCTGTGACTGAGCAAATATGTCAGGAGTGGGTTGTGAAGCTTCTCAGTGCTGCTGACATTTGGGCCACAGAATTCCTTGCTGCGGGGCCGTCTCATGCACTGGACGCTGGTTAGCAGCACCCCTGGCCTCTCCCCACTGAAGCCAAGAGCGGGAGGGAGCCGACACACTCAAAATATCCAAATCAATAGTTATTGGTGAAAATGAAAAATGTCTTCTATTTCATGCAACCGCTTTCTTGGCCAGCCCACTGCCTGGCGGAGGTCTCATACCAGATGCAGCAGCAACACCCCAGATGACATCCTGGGGCCCAGAATGACCACGAGGCCTCCATGGGCCCACACTTGTCTGGAGCCACAGCCCAGGGTGTGGGCAGATGGGTGGCACTGGCCAGTCCCTGGATGGACCCCAGCTCTGGAGGACAGAAGGGGGCTGCCTCTCTAGGCAGGGGCTGCTTTTCTAGGAAATGGGTTACAGAGATGCCAGGTTAGGAGACACATGGGATGTCTCTGGAAAAGCTTCTGGAAACCTGCTAGGGCCAGGGTCCAGCCCAGGACCCTCACACCAGCCCTTTCCATGGTGCCTCCTGATGGAGGCCCAGGCTTGAGTCCACCCCTGTGGATGAAACCTTGGCCCGGACTTCCTACTGCTGCACCAGGAGCTGGCGCCCCTGCCCCTCTCCTGCCCCATGACCCAGCCTGGAGTAAATGGCCAGGTGCCCCACTGGAGCTCTCAGGTGCCCCTACCCCATGGCTTTGGACAGCGCTGTCACAGCCAGACAGGTCATCCTTGTGCCCTCAAGTGCTCAGACTACACAAGAGGAGCGCGACCCCAGGAGGGAAGCCACGTGGGGCCTGTCCTACACAGGGATGGTGGGCAGAGACCAGGCCAGGCCCCCAGAACACTGCAGCTGCCATGGAGAAACCCAGCCCAGGCTCAGCCTGCCTCCCCATGGGGCAGGATCAGAGGGGCATTTAAGACACTCTGGGTGTGGGGTGAGGGTACGGCCCCCCCAGCCAGGTGCTGTTCACAGGGCACACACCCGATGTGCACACCTGTCAACCTTCCCTAGGAATGGCCCCCAAGGGTCTGCACAGGGGGCCAGGTCTTGGCCAGAGGAGACTGGCAGGGGCTACAACTCAGGCCAACCCCACCGCTGCCCTGACGGCCTGACCCAGGGGCAGGACTGAGGCCCAGGCAGGAAGCTCACTGTATTTGTTTATTTATCCATCCTCATTGTCATCTAAGGACAATATTTCATTGTTTTTAGAGAGAAAAGAGGAAGAGTGAAACATTGATGTGAGAGAGAAACATGGACTGGTTGCCCCCGATGTGTGCCCCAACAGGGGATCGAACCCACCACCCTCTGCTTTACAGGAGGGCGCTCCACCCTCAGGTGAGCCCCCCACACTGGCCAGGCAGGAGGCTCACTTCTGCAGGGACCGCAGCTCCGGCGGAAGGTCGCAGCCCGTGTACACGCCGTTTGTGATGCTGTACTCCAACAGAGCACCGAAGCAGGGGTCCTGCACGGATGCAGGGGGCGGGGCCTTAGAGCCAGCGAAGCAACGCAGCCCCTCCCCTACCCAGGCCCGCCCCACCCCTCCCCGCAAGGCTGAGCGTGGGCAGCCCCTCACTCTGGCTAGCTCACTCTGACTAGAACGTAAGGGTTTCCCAGAACGATCAGCAGAGCTTTGGGTCTGGTGACTGCGACGTTGAATCTCTTGGAGTTGGACAAGAAACCCAGAAAATATCTATCATCTTCAAATTCATCTTCATTTGATCGTACCTAAAAAACACAAAGGAGAAGAAAAATGGAACAATATTTCAAGATTTTTTGTCATGGACAGAAGGTCTTGACATGTAAAAGCATTTAGAAACATTAAACACCAGTGAACCCCATTTTCGGTTAAAAAGACAAAACAAGGGTACGGTCTGAGCAGCAGGGCCAGCCCCTGGGCACCAGGTTCTGAGAGGGATGCAGGGTTTCAGGGACCGCCTGTGCCTCGGCTGGCTGCTCAAACTCACTGCGGGTGACACTCTGCTTGGCAGGGCCCTTAGAGGGTGGAGACAGAAGTCGGAGAGGGAGCCTCAGCTTCCCTGGGTGCCGGAGGCCCCTCTGACCCCGCCCACCCAGCACCTTGTCCACCTTGTCCCGGCCTCTCCCTGCGCTCTGCTGGCTGTCAGGTGGCCAAGAGCGCGCCTCCCTGTAGCCCCGAGCCTGTGCCACTTTCTACCCGTGTGGGCCGTGGACCCGCCAGCACGCAGGTGACCCCAGACACCGCTGCCCCACAAGGCCTGGGACCACCTACAGTGGAGATGATGATGACCAAGTGCTCTTGTCCTTGGAACTCCTCTACTGACCCGACCTTTATGTCTGTTAGATCCACGTTTCTCAGAAGAATCCTGATTTTTTCCACCTTTGAACAGATGAAAAGACCAAAGACAAAGCTTTACACGCCTGACTGTTCCCTGATGCGCTACGGCCTAGTGAGGGCCACCCTGAGAGCGGCACTGCCTCTCGATTCCAGATCCTGTGTCCTCAAAGCTAACTCACAACTGAGCTGGACCTTGGGCGGAGTGCGCTGGACGTGGGGCTCAGCTCTCTTCAGGACAATACCTGCCCCCCCAGGGGGACCCCCGCCCTGGTGCCTTCGCCACACAGCAGCCGGAGACCCACAAGAATTGAGTGGTGTCGAGAGCACAGGTGGCCCAAGCCCGGACCAGAGCACAGTTAGGGTGCACTGGTAACTTGTTGCCAAGGAGAAAAACACATTTTTTCAATAAAAGGTGGAATTCTTAAAATTCAAAGGACAGCACCAAGGTAACGCCCAGGGGCAGGTCTGAAGACTTGTGAGGGACTCGGTCCCTGACACCCCCTCCACCCAGGGGGCCGAGGCCCAGTGCCCAGGCTAGCTGCAGGAGCCAAGGGGCAGCACGGCAGTGCTGAGCCCTCGGTGCACACGTGGTGTGGTGCCCATGGTAGGGCCACACCCCACGTGACCCACCCCCTACGCACACGTGTGAGCACACCTCCAGAGCAAAGCAGGAAAATGCGCCCCAGCGGCAGGACAGGGAAGGGTCTCCCAGGTGAGAAACAAAAGACACGGACGGCTACAGAGTGTGCAAACGGTACCCGCCTGCATACGTGGGCGACATGGATGTGAGCAGCACAAAGGGAACCTAGACGAGCGGGACACCCGGCGCAGCCATAGCGCAGCCGTGATGCGGCACACGGCCGCTGGGCTGGGGCAGAAAGACACCAGCTCAGCACATGCTGCTGACAAGCACCCGAGACTGACGGGACTCGACTTCGGCAGGAGCTTTGACAATGTGAACTAACAGCCAGTAAACACATGGGAAGGTTCTTAAGCCCCTGACAACCCAAGGGAAACCCCAACCCCAGGTCACAGGGCACAGCGTGTAGGCATGGGCAGGTGTCTGCAAACAGGAGACGGTGGCAGCCCCGCCTTGGTGAGGACACAAGACAGACGAGCAAACGGAGGTGGGGCTCCCACCACATGCCCGGTGCCCCGGCTCCCAGCCCCAGGACACCAGGGTGCGGCAGGCCCCTGGGAGTCCTGCGGGGGCAGGCCCAGGGACAGGCTGGGGAAGGAGGCAAGGGACCTGGTGCCACGTGATCCTGTCTTTGTTTCCGTGTCTGCGGGGCCTCTGTGAACGAGGAAGCATGGAGCAATGCATGGGAGCAGGGCCCCACCTGCTTGCGGTAGGGCGTGATCACGCCGATGTCTTGTGCAGACACCTGGCTGGAGAGGCTCCTGGTGAGGAGGCAGCTGTAGCGCAGGACCTGGACGGCCTCGGCTGGGTTGAACCAGGACGGGCTCCTCCCCTCGCGTGTTTCGCTGCCCTGTGACAGTTGGGAGACAGGAGAGAGGCACGTCAGCACAGGTGTCACTGATCAGAAAATGCTTGTTCAGGGCCGTGAACAGGGCACAGAGCAGGGACTGGGAACCCAGCAGGAGTGACACGGGTGTGGCTGCGGAACTGTCACAGCTGCACCAGTGCCACAAGCACAAGGAGGGGGGCATGTCATGTGGGGACGGGAGCGGGACACAGGAGAGGGACACAGGAGAGGGCGTGCATGCTGGGAGGGAACAGAGACCTGGGAGCCACAAGAGGGGGGCAGAGAGCATGGCCGAGGAGGCAGAGGCCAGTGGGGGTCATCGCAGCAGGTTGGGGACCCTCGGGCCGGGCTCACCATTCACTCGGGCTGCCCCCAGAAGCGTGAGTGGGTGGCCTCCCTGTGTCCAAACTGTAGGCCCGCGACCACCCTGGGCACCCCCGCGCTCAGGGAAGCGCAAACCCAGCCCTGGGAGCTCAGCTCACGCCCTCCAGGTCAGCTCCAGTCACCACTGGCGCCAAAGCCCTGCGCCGGGAGCTGTGCCCTCTGCACAGCTGACGGGAGGGTGAGATAGCACAGGAGCCATGGAGAACCGTGTACAGCTGCCCTGGAACATTAGAGCGGGAATACTGTGTGACCCGGCGTTTCCTTCTGGGTGTCTGCCCGAAGGACCCAAGTGCGGGGCTCGCACAGACTGGGCACCTGGCTCACAGTGGCGCTGTCGCCACAGTGCCTGTGAAGTGGGAGGAGCTGTCCACATGGCAGGGCACGGCTCAGCCTTTAAGAGAAGGCGACCCAGACACATGAACCATGTGTGCTCAGTGACGCAGGGTGAGGAGTGTGAGCACCGTGTGGCTATGCTGACTCGAAGCAACTACAGGGGTCAGGGCCGCGGAGATGGAGGCAGACGGTGGCGCCAGGGGCTGGGGTGGTGAGGGTTTGACGGGGCTGTTCATTTGGGAGGACGGGGGTTCTGAAATCGATGGCAGACAAAGCGACTGAGCTTAGCACCACTGAGCTGCGCACCTGAAATGGCCAGCACAGCCCGTCTCCTGCTGTGGGTGCTTCCCGGAAGCCACCAGAGCACGCCGGACAGAGCAGCAGGAGTGCGCTGACCCCCAGGACAAGGTGCCTCAGCCCCGGACCCGCAGTGACAGGGCCAGATCGCCGATGGGGGCAAGCACACCAGAAGCCCAGAGCAGCGCCTGCCCACTGAAGGGAGAGCTGCCCACGCCCTTCAACTGAACCAGCACAGACACGGAGGAAGAAGAGACAGCCAACGAAGGGAAAGAGGAAGGCAGAGGTGGAACCTGGAGGTTCGACTGGCTGATCTCATTACAAGCAGGCTCTTAAATGGGAATAAATAGAAAAATTAGTTGCTTTGCCCTGGCTGGTGCAGCTCAATGGACTGAGTGCCAAAGGGTCACTGGTTCCATTCCCAGTCAGGGCACAGGCCTGGGCTGTAGGCCAGGTCCCCAGTAGGGGGCGCCACATGAGACACAACCACACACTGATGTTTCTCTCCTTCTCTTTCTTGCTCCCTTCTCCTCTCTCTAGAAATAAATAAAATGTTTTTAAAAAAACTAGCTGCTTATAAGAAATGTATCCAAAGTAAAATGATAAACAAAGATTAAAGAGAGAGAACAAAGAGATGCCAGATAGTAAGAAAGAAGAGGGGGAACATTAATATCTCACCAGATAGGCTTATTATTTTACTTACTTAACTTTATCTTCACCTGAGATCACCTTTATTGACTTCAGAGAGAGGGGAAGGGAAGGTGAGAGGAAGAGAAACATCTATCGGCTGCACCCCAACTAGGACTGAACCCCAACCGAGACATGTGCCCTGACCAGGAAGGGAACCTGTGACCTTTCGTTCTGCAGGAGGACACTCCTGCCCGCCAAGCCCCCATGGCCAGGGCGTGTCGATGTGAAATTTAAATTAACTCGTGACACAGCGCAGGACGCTGTGCACCGAGGAAGGTGGACAGCAGCCAACAGTACGTGCCACACGGCACGGCGGTGGACACAGGGGTGGGGGCAAGGCTGTCAGACCCTCAAGGAGCCCTGACCAGTGAGGAAATGCTGACTGGGATGCCTCACCCAGGTCCCCATGGCAGGAGCGCCGTGCAGATGGAGCCCCGGTCAGGGCACAGAGGGGCTGGGCAACAGACCCACGGACACATTTCAAAGATGCTTGTGGACTTCAGATCCCTCGACAGAGTGTGAATTTTCTGGTTCATCCTTGGAACATTTACTAAAACAAACCTATTTGGCTGTGGAGTTTTACCTTTGTAAAGGTTTATTTTATTTTCACTCAAGAGAGGGAAAGGGAGAGAAACATCGATGCGAAAAATACTGACTGGCAGCTTCCTGCACACGCCCAACCAGCCCAACCAGGGATGGAGCCTGCAACCCAGGCGTGTCCCTGACAGAGCCAAACCGGGGACCTTTGGCTTTCTGGGATGCCTGAGCCATGGCCGCCTAGGCTGGCCATGGATTTTTGAAAGCACCCATGGGTGCTCCCACGGGGGGAACGAGCTGCAGCCCTCTGCCCTACTGCACCCCTACAGCGCTGAGGCTACTGGCCCAAGTGGAGCACCCCTGCCACCCCCATTGGCTTGCAGCCAGTGTCCCAGCCGCGACTGGGCCACAGCTCACCCTGATGCCATGGAAGACAAGGGGGAAGCCTTTCCTGGGCAGCTTCTCCCAGCCCAGCAAGGAGGCTGCCACCTCGGGGTCCGCACAGACCTCCAGCTCCTTGTGGTAGAACAGCCGGGAGGGCAGGGCCAGCAGGGCTGCATGTGATCGGTAGTTCTTCACGAGCTTTGTCACCTGCAGGGACAGGGTGGCAGGGGCCAGGCCACAGTCAACCCACACACCCGGGCCCCTCAACGCAGGACAAAAGATGAGACCCCGCCACCCAGGCCTCCCTGCCTGGCGTCCTGTCTGCCACTGGAGTAGAAAGCGACCTCAGCACCTCAGGTCACTTTTTGAACAGGACACGTTTTAACAGAAAGAGCGACTATCAGGAAAATAGGAAGCCAGGCCTGGCCATGTGGCCTGCAGGCACCTGGGGGCCCGTGCTGCCCCCACCAAGCCCAGCCCGAGGTTCAAGGACACACAGGGCAGGCCCGCCTCTCCCAAGTCAGGAGGTGCCAGTGCACAGCCAGCCCCGCACCCTGCCTCCCACACCCTCCCTCCTCTCCAGGGGTTGACCTGCCCTTCACATCCTCTCCTGCTCCATGGTCAAGCTCAGCCGTGTTGCACGGCAGGGGCCCCGGGGACAGGCCCCCCGACGCCAAGAGGCGCAGGCTCCCTCGTGGTCCTGGGCTGGCTGGGAACTCAGGATGCACCAGGCAGCCCTGCTGGACTGCCCTTGGCCGTCCCCTCAGGCCTGCACCCCATGGGGTCCCAGCTCACCAGCAAGGGGTTGTAGGCACCACAGGCACCGAAGGCGTCTTCGTCTCTCAGGTACACTGGCCGGGACATCAGTCTCTCCAGCAGGGACACGTTCAGCCCGTAGGCCATGGCCAGTCTGGACTTGATGACCGGACCAAGCTGCATGGGGTCTCCAGCGAGGACGATCTGTGATACGGGACGGGCACGTGCTGTGCAGCTGCACACAGCACCAGCTGCAGCATGAGCGGGGGCGGCTGGGAGGCAGGAGCGCAGCCCCTGGGCCTGGACTTGGCCCCCTGGTGAGGCTGCACCCCAGCTGGAGCAGGCCCAAGGCCCCCCCCCCCTGCAGAGGAGGACAGGCACAACAGTGCCTCACCTGGCCGCCAACGTCCGACACCAGCCCCAGCGGAATGAGGCACTCCGGCTCACTGGCCTGTCCGGCTTCGTCCACAAACACGTGTGTGAAGTGTCCGACTCTAGAACCAAAGACCTGAGTGGTTGCCTCTGTCCGAGTCCTTGGGGGCTGGGCCAGGAGGCTCCACCAGACTTTGGGCCCGACGTGGAGGGAAAGCGGTGAAGGAACCAAATGGCGCAGCCAGGGCTGCCCGGGGTGCAGGCTGGGGACTGCCCACCCGCCTGCCACAGACATAGGCCTGGCTGCAGTCCTGGCCTCGCTGCTCAGCAGCTGGGGGACTTGGGCATCCTGTCACCTGTATGGGCCCTGGTTTCCAACATGGCAGGTGGAATGAGACAGAGGTGGTCACGGCAGAGCTCTGGATGACACTCCCATGTTGGCGCCACTGCCTCCACCTGCTGCCACCTCTGATGCACGCTCACTACTCTGAGGGCACCCAAGGAGACTGGCAGCTGGGAAACAACACCCAGAGCCACAGCTGCCAGGACAGCCTTGGGCTGAGCTGGGGCTCCAGGCCCCTCAGCCCATGAGTCGGAGGCCCCAGCCTGGGGCCTCTGCTCCCAGGAGCCTTGGCGGGGGGGTGGGCAGCACTGGCCATCAGTCTGCTCAGACACGGGGCCTGAATTTGGGCACCTCTGGCTGTCACTGCACAAATGGCACCCACAGGCCCCGCCCACCACATACAGGACAAGGGCGGCACACTTTCGGTTTTCACCGTGCCCTAGCTCCCGCTGAAAAGGCCAACCTTGCATGTCTTCCTTTGAACACAAACACTTAGGTTCCAGAACAGGGGCGTCTCACCAGCACAAAGTCATAAATTCACTTTGAACACAATGCAACTTTTTGTGATGCGTCACCATGCAGTTCATGTGTGGCACAAAACAACGCTTCTTCCAGTGTGGGGCAGAAATGCCAAAAGGCCAGACACCCCTGCCCCGACCGGGAGTCCTTTCCACAGGACAGCACTGTCCTCGTTCACAGCCAATCAGCTTCCTGTGGCTGCAGCCCCGCCATGCGCCGCACTCCTGCTGCTGTCTCCTCGGCACCTCCCCTCCCCTCTTCAAAACCGGGGCGTCCCACCTTTTGTCTGGGCATCCTCTGCCACCGCCCTCCCAGCAGCCTTGGGACCCTGTCCCCTCTGGGGTCCCCACAGAAGCCTCACCTCCCCGGGGAGCTTCGCTGGTCCGTTGCCCTGCCCGCCCCGGGGTGCTCACCGAACTCCAATTTGGTAGAAGAGCCCGGCACTGCTGCAGGTAGTGATTATAATCCGGAAGCGGGAGGCTTTCCAGATGTCCTCCCCATCCTTGCAGTACGCCTTGATGGCCTCGATGACCACCTGGGGGAGCGATTTGCTTTCAGGTTACTAAGTGTCTTTCAACTGGACACAGTCACAAAGCTGGAAGGAATTCTAAAATAATTCTGTTCTACATCTTAGTTATAACTAAGCAATTATTTGTGATTTTTTTTAAAATCAAAATATCTTTCCACCCCAACTGGTGTAGCTCAGTGGATTGAGCACCGGCCTGTGAACCAAAGGGTCGCCAGTTCCATTCCCAGTCAGGTCACAGACCTGGGTTGTGGGCCAGGTCCTCAGTAGGGGGCGCAGGAGAGGCAACCATACATGGATATTTGTCTCCCTCTCTTTCTCCCTTCCCCTCTCTCTAAAGTAAATAAATAAAGTCTTCAAAGAACATTTATCTTTTCACATCGACGTGGCCCATGTTTATGGGCTCTGGAGCTGTGAGCACAACATGAGGCCTTGCAGCGCACTGCCCCCTCACCAAGCGACGCCACTCGCTCCCAGGCCCAGTCTCTTTGGCTGAGCAGGACTCCATCCTGTGAGCAAGGCAACCAAACCGGCAGAACAGGGCTGGGAAGGGAGACTCCAGCCTCGGAGAGTAGAGCTGCAAGGCCCCAGCCAGGACTGCTGTTAAGGAGCAGGTCAGGCCCAGGGAGAGGGACAGCTGGACAGCTGCGGTGAACTTACCTCCTCCAGCCGGCAGGTGGCATTCACTCGGACCATGGTGCCCGGCTGCAGCAGCTGGCTCTCATGCAGCCGCAAACACACGAGGTCGGCTGCGCTGTTGGAGGGCGCACACACCAAAATCCGACTGTCTGGCAAGGCGTGGTACACCTTGGTCAGGGTGCAGAAACAGCATGACAGTCAGCCTCGGGGCAGGCTCGGGGTGGGCACGTCCACACAGCGTGAGGGCAATGTGAGAGTTCCATGCCCCAGGGTCTGAACCACCACCTGCCTGCAAGAGGGCTGCTGGGGGCTCCACAAACGCTCGCTTAGCTGAGGCCCAAGTGGTGCGGAAACGCAAGGCACACACTGTGTCCATGCACTCGGCTGTGATGTGAGTGGGAGCAGCAGAGTCTGCGGGCCACAGCCACTATGCAGGGGACCTGCTTCTGCAGGATTCCGCCGCAGGCTGACCAGCTCGCTACTCTCAGAGCAAGCAACCCCCCCCCCCGCTGCAGGACAGGCTTTCACACCCACAGGGGCCCAGTGGCAACACACAGCCAACCAGCTACACCTGAGGGAACAGGGTCTTTGAGCTCTCTCTGATGCTACAGCATAAACAACATGGCGCCCCCGACACACACACTGCAGAGTGCATGCATGCTGCCAGGCTCGTGGCCCTTGCCATCACCTGCAGTACGGCCTCAATGATTGTCACCGTCTTCCCAGTCCCCGGAGGCCCGAAGAGAATGTACGGGAGGGGGCGGCAGTCGCCACTCAGAATCCTCCTCACAGCCAGCTTCTGGTTCTCGTTGAGCAACGGGTTGAAAAACTCCCCCTTTCTGGACCCCGGGGCCTGGGTCTCATTTCCTGGGTTGGAAGCAGAGGAGTGGGGTCAGCATGGACACTGCACCAGCAGCAGCAGTGGGTAAGAGGCTCCTCCGGTGATGCAATGACGCAGTGACACGGTGCTTCTCACCATGCCCGAGCCCCCTGGGAACACAGGGCATCCACTGTCCTCCCTCCTTCACGGCAGTGTCATCTGAGATGCCACCGACACACCCAATCTTGGTGCCGGGAGTGGCCACAACCCTGAGTCTCCAGTCGCGCAGCACGTCCGTCCTCGCGCCAGTCACACACTGGCATGGCCTCTCTCATTCCCAGACTGTGCCACTCGGGCAGGACAATACGCACCCAGGCGGCTTGTCCCTACAGTGAAGGCTGCCGGCCCCAGCGTGTCCTGGGCGCCTGCTCGCCCCATCTCGGTGGCAGGCGTAGGTCGGTCCTTCACAGCTCTCCTTTTCTAGAAATAATCATCCAAAAGGAGGTGTGAGAAAAAGCTGCACATTCACAAGGGCCCAGTTAGCAGAGAAAATGCAAACACCTGCCCTCGCGGCACTGGCCTCCACTACTGGGCGGCCCCTGGTGGGTCACAGTGCACACCCCCTAATGACACAAGGAAAATACATAGTATCTGATGAGAAGCTACTGAAAAGTCTGTTTTAAAAGTATTTTTTTATTGATTATGCTATGTTTTCCCAATTTTTCCCCCTTTACTCCCCCAACCAGGCCCCCAACCCTCCAGCATCCCCTCCCTTAGTTCATATCCATGGGTTATACATGTAAGTTCTTTCAGTCCTGTTTCCTATACCATCTTGACCTCTCCCCGTCTATTTTATGCCTACTAATTATGCTTCTTCTTCCCTGTATCTTCCCCCCATTCCTCCCTGCCCCCTCCCCACTGAACCTCCTCTGTGTGATGTCCATTTCTCTGATTCTGTTCCTATTCTGTTGTTTGCTTAGTTTTCGTTTTCGTTTTCTTTTCTTTTAGGATAATTTAATAGTTGTGAGCTTACTGTCACTTTATTGTTCATATTTTTTATCTTATTTTTCTTAGGTAAGTCCCTTTAACATTTCAAATAATAAGGGCTTGGTGATGATGAACTCCTTGAACTTGACCTTATCTGGGAAGCACTTTATCTTCCCTTCCATTCTAAATGAAAGCTTTGCTGGATAGAGTCATCTTGGATGTAGGTCCTTGCCTTTCATGACTTCAAATACTTCTTTACAGCCCCTTCTTGCCTGCAAGGTTTCCTTTGAGAAATCAGCTGATAGTCTTACAGAAATTCCTTTATAGGTAACGGTCTCCTTTTCTCTTGCCGCTTTTAAGATTCTGTCCTTATCTTTAATCTGGGCTAATGCAATTATGATGTGCCCTGGTGTGTTCCTCTTTGGGTCCAACTTCTTCTGGACTCCTGAACTTCCTGGAAGTCTGTTTCCTTCACCAGACTGGGGAAGTTTTCATTCATTATTTGTTCAAGTAAGTTTTCAATTTCTTGCTGTTGTTGTTCTCCTTCTGGCACCCCTATAATTTGGATATTGGAACGTTTCAGGTTGTCCCAGAGAGTCCTCAGCGTCTCTTAATTTTTTTTGATTCTTGTTTCTTCGTTCTAATCCAGTTGGATGTTTATTTCTTCCTTTTGTTCCAAATCGTTGCTTTGAATCCTGGTTTCCTTCCTGCCACTGTTGGTTCCCTGAATATTTTGCTTTATTTCATTTTGGGTCATCTTTCACTTGTTCTTTCATTTTTCAACCAAGCCCAATCAGTTCTGTGAGCATTTTGATTACCAGGGCTTTAAATTCTCCATCAGATAGGCTGGCAATCTCATTGCTTAATTCTGAGGCTTTGTTGTTCTTTCATTTGGGCCATATTTCTTTGTCTTGGCGCACCTGATATGGTATAAGGGGTGGGACCTTAGGTATTCACCAGGGTGGGGCAACCCTCTTTGCTGTGCTCCTGGTGGTGGAGGAGCCAGAGAAGAAACAAGGCAGCTCGCCTGCTTGGCTCTTTCCAACAGACTCTTTGGAAGCATCTCTCACCGTGGCAATCTAGCCACAGCCCACAGTCATCTCTGGATCTCGGTTTCCCCTTAAGTCAGGCCCTCCCGCACAGCTCTGCTCAGCTGCCACTCCGAGGTTTTTCTCAGTCGGCCCACAAGGTCTGCCTTACCAGTCTGGTTGTTCTGTCTGATTTTTTCTTTAATTCCTTGGTTGTCAGAGTTCCATGCAGTTTGATTTTCTAGCATTTTAGGTTGTTATATTGATTTTAGATTGGTTGTTATCCTCCTTTTGGTTGTGTGAGAAAGTGAAGGGTTTCTACCTACGCCTCCATCTTGGCTGGAACTCCTCCCGAAAAGTGTTTGTTTTTGAGTTACCTTTTACAAATAAGTGTGACAAGGATGCCAAAACAAGGGCTTTGTCTCTGACTTGGTGTGTATGTGCCTCCTGCTGAGCCCACACCCCCACCCCCATGAGGGAGAGCCGCAGAGGGGAGGGCACCGCCAGCCCCTGCAAGGGCTGAGGGCCCAGTGGGTGTCCGCCCCCCCACCCCGCCCTGCAGTGGCATGGGAACTGCAGGTGACAGACATGCAGTTCCTCCTGCACTGAGGCCTTCTTGGGCCAGGCCAGGGAGCCCACTGCTCCCGTGTCCCTGTGCGCAGGATGCCGAGGACCCACCATCTGGGCCAGAAGCCAGCACTGCTGAGTCCTCAGCTGAAAACAAAGTGGGGAGGTGCTCTCTGGACCCCAGAAGTGCTCGCTGCCCTGTGACCTTGCCCACCTCTCCTGGGGCCCCTCCAAGGGTTGTCACTGGGCCGGCACAGGCACCCTCATCTGCTCCCTCTTTTGGGAGGCGCTGCCCCATGGTCCCAGGGGCCGGAGGTCCAAGGCTCTGTGTCCTGGGCTGCATCTGGAAGGCGGGCCCCGTGCCTGGGAGCCAACCTTGGGCATGTGTCCAGCCCCGAGTCCCACCGCAGCCCGGCCAGTGCTGCTCTTCATTTCAAAGTTTGAAGATTCAGTCCACGGGGATGTGTCCCCCATAACAGAGCCACGAGCTGGGCCAGGGCAACGCCCTGTGTCCGTCTAGCCGAGTACGCTGAGTGTGGCAGGTGCCGTGGGTGGAGGCCTCTGGGTGGTGGGCACTCCGAGCCACTGCGTCTGTATCTGTAAACAGTGGCTACGAAACAGTAAAAGCATTTCTGAGTATTGGACACAAAAGTGCTTCTACTTTACTTGTGAAACCACATGGAGAGCGTCTGGCTGTGCCTGGCACAGAATAGGTGCTATGTGACTACTTATGGTGACCAGGCTGCACAAATAAAAACCAAAACACCCTCAGACTTGCAAAGAAAACAAATGCTGACCCTCTGCCGGGTGTGCGCCCTCCACACCTTTCCTCAGCACACGCAGTCGCGCAGATGGCCTGTAGGAATGCATAGGAAACCGTGAGCTCGGACTCTCTCTGACAAGTGTTTTTTTTTTTGTTCTCACTGCAACTTGGGGTGTCTGGGACCCACATCCCCTTAGTGCCCATCACTCAGAGTCACAGACATGAGTCACGCAGCCATACCTGGTAAGCAGGCTGCCCATTGTCTCTGGTGTCCTGTGCGTGGTTCCAACTGCCTGTCACTTGCGGAGACTGCAAAATGATTTCTTCTGGAAACAGCACTTTTAAAACAAGAGAAGGGAACAAGGCAGATGTCACAAAACCTTTAAAAAGATGAATGGAAGCAGCCTGAATGCTCACAGCACCCCAAACCACTCGCAGCGGCCCCTGCCCGGCCCCAGTCTCAGCAGGCACGGCCCTGCACGAGCTTTGCAGTGGAAGCTGTCACTTGTTTACTTGTGAGCACAAAAGGGACCCCCGAAGAGGGGACAAGCCAAGTGCAGTGGCTCCACTTTCAGTGATTTAAACGTGCTCTTTTTATGTAGCTGCACCAGTGAGAAAACACGGAGAGCTCCCGACAGGAAGAACACTGGACCCCAAGCAGTATCACTTCTGACACAGGACCGAGGAGGTTGACTCATGGGACGTGCACACGGAGCTTCTGGGAACCCTGGGATGCAGCCATCTCCGCCCACAGTGGCGTACCTTTCACTCCCAAGTGGACGACTTGCTCGAGCGCGAAGTGACACCGTCTGCTCGTGGTCCTGCGGAGGGCAGACAGCAAGGTAACTCACCTCAAGTCTGGACATGTGAGGGCCACCATGGGTCACAAAAATCTGGGTGCATGGTCCTGGCCAGCGTGCCAGCGCAGCCGCTGCATGGCACTTACAGAGGCTCCGAGAGCACCAGGGTTCCCAGGCTCCCCCAGGCGCAGGGCCTGGCGGGCAGAAGGGGGCGTCACAGCCTGGTTCTGTGCAGCACATGTCGCTGCCATGAGTCAGAGGAAAGGCTAGGTGTCACGTGTCAGGGCAACAGGGACTCCTTCCTCTTCTGGAGCATTTCTGTTTTAACGTATAGAGGAGACAAGCAGGGACAGGACAGAAACGCAGTGCACAAAGGGTCAGGGACAAGCGCAGACCACTGTGGCACCAAGAAGTGATTGCGACCACGAGGAGTCCCTCCCCTGAAACTCATGGACAGCTGCTGTGAGTTAAAGGTCTCGAGAGTTTGTCTGAACAAAATCAGGCATGCACCGGGTGGTGTCCAGTGCAGCAGGTGAGCAAGAGGTTCGGGGTCTGCAGGGAAAGGCACCATTCACAGGCAGAGGGGAGGGAATGGGGCCGTCGTCCTGGGGGAAGGGGGCTGGTATGGTAAGGCCCCTCCCTTGGGGACACAACATGCATGACACTGACAGGTCCCTGATGGACCAGGAGGCTCCCTCTCCAGAGGGGCTGGCACTGCAGTTAAGTCAGGTCTCGGTTTGGTGACAAGGGCTCGGCACAGCGACTCCAGTGGGGGCCTGCCGCTGTACTTTCTAACACAACAGAAAAGGTAACAAGTGAAAAAATAAAGCTCCATCTCCAAAGAAACACAATGACCAAAGTTCCAAAGCACCAGTGAAGAAGGACATTAGCTGAGAGCATGAGGACCCAGGCCAGCGAAGGCCCAGCGCTGAGTCACTGAGCCTGGGCCACACCCACACTTCTGCCAAGTTCAGGCCCAGGCACCTGAGGACCACCCAACCCTTCTCACCTGGGTGACAACAGGGTGCAGGCTATGCTCCCAGGGCGGGGGCGCCTGTCGGGACTCCTCACAGCACAAAGTCCTGAGAGGGGGCACGTGCAAAGCTAGAGGAATGGGTGCATGGCCCACCCCACAGATGTGCACCCAAGGCTCCAAGCAGCCCTGCTCTATCCCTCCAATGAGATCGTCTGCAAGCTGCCTGGGACACAACCAGCTCCACAAGGAAACCCACCAGAAAGCAGCGGTGCTGGGCCTCAGAGGACCAAGGCTGAGAAAGACAAACACCCGAGGCAGACGCATTAATGAGGAAGGAGCGAGGAGAGGGCTCAGCTTGTCCCTCCCGGTGAGAGCTGCTCATTCGCCTGGGCTCTGTGCAAGGAGGAGAGATGCCAGAGGCTGCTCCGAGCAAACGGGGGAACCCAACGAGCTGCAGTCAGCCCCCTACCTCCAATGGCCAGAAATACGTTAAAGGAAGAATTCACCAAAATAAAAATAAAATCATGTTTTTCATTCTGGGAACACGAGAAAGATTCAATACTATGTTAGCCAGCTGAAGTACTTCAACTTATCAATAGGCTGAAAAGAAATAACAGCCCTGGCTGGTGCGGCTAGGTGGACTGAGTACTGGCCTAGGAACCAAAGGGTCATGGGTTCGATTCCCAGTCAGGGCACATGCCTGGGCTGCAGGCCAGGTCCCCAGTAGGGGGCGTGTGACAGACGACCACACAGTGATGTTTCTCTCCCTCTCTCTTCTTCCCTTCCCCTCTCTAAAAGTAGGGCACACCAGCTCATATCCCACAAACACTGAAAGTAATAAAGAAATACCAGGAAGGATTTCATGCCAAAAGATTAAACCAGATCTAATCTGGTCTAATCAGGGGGAATGTGGGGCTCCTGTGATGAGCACCCCAGAGCGCCCCCTGCAGGACACTGCTGGCTGAGCAGCCAGCACCAACCAAAGAGACAGCTGTGAGAGGCAGGGAGCTTCCCGGAGAAACGCCAGACCTGGAGCCTCACTGGCCAGTCAGCCGGCCCCCACAGACTGCCCCAAAGACAGAATAGGAGGTGATGCTTTCCAGCTTACTGCGAGGCCAGCGCTGTTACCTCGGTATCCAAATCAGAAAAGGACAGTTCAGGAAACTGCAGACCAACACACCTCAACACGGATGCAAAAATAAGTAGAATTTTGGCAAATCAGGCATAACAATACGTGAAAGGCAATTACGCCATGGTAAGGGGGGCTTATTGCAGTCGTGTAACCGACTATCTTAACAGACTGAGAAGAAAAAACCATGCAACATCTCAAAGGGCGTGAAAGGCACAGACTCCCACATCCACTGGCCTCTAAAACTCTCAGCAAACTAGGACTCCAGCTCCTCCTCCCGACAGGGAGAGGCTGCTCCCGCTGCCCCCACCAGGAACAGACACCTTGGTTTCCACGTTCCCCAGGCCACAGCCATGCAGTGAGGCGAAGTGAAGCAAACGCGCCCAGAGAAGAAAGGGGAGCATGGCCTCGCCGTGAGCACAGGACAGCACATGTAAGGAAATCCTCTGCGATCTGTAAAAAGCTTTGAGAAACATTCTGCTCAGCAAGCACAGAGAATACAAGATTACTGTACAAAAATCAACCGCTACAAGCAACCTGAAATTTCAGTGAGAATCACTGTTTATGGAAGCGTTAAAAATTTCTTCAAGAGTCAGGACAAACTAGACAAGAGCTATGCAGACTGGTACAGCAAAGGGCGGAAAACATCCCTGAAGAAATGGGAGAAGGCCTCGGCAGATGGAGGGGGCACTTTGAGGCTGGAAGACTCCATGTTAAGACGTCAGTTCTCCCTGAATCTCTAGGTCCTAGAGATTCCATGCGACCCCAGCCAAACCCTGATAGACAGGCCACCATCGGAAGGCACAGGCCGGCTTCCAGGGAGCCGTGAGGAGACACACAGAGAGGGAGACAGCAGCGTTCCCAACCAGTGGTGCCTGACCGTGGTGGCCACGCCCCAGTTATTGTCCCTCCACTGTTGCAGCATTTTCGAAAATCAGCTCGAAATAGGTCGCAGCCCTAAACATAAAACTTAAAGCTGCAGAATTTTAGGAGAAAGCACAGAAGAAAGCCTTGGTGATACTGCATGAGGTGGGTGTCTTAAGCATGCCACCAAAAGCCTGACTTGTGAGAGAAAAAGCTGTTAAACTGAACTTAAGAACTTCTTTTCAAAAGATAGTATCACAAACAATAAAACCCCACGTCACCACCTGAGGAAACATTTGCAAGAAGTACACCTGGTAAACGACTAGTCTGAGAATGGGTGCTCTGCAAGCTTAACGAGCAAACAATTGAACAACGAACCCCAATTCCACAGGCACTTCCCTGATGAGTGCAAGGCCTCCTCCTCCGCACAGCTGACATCCAGGGCCCTGGCAGGCTGGGGTGGGGGGGGGCGTGCTGCAGGAGGAGCGCTTGAGGCCTCACCTGTTGTATGTAAACTCCACGTCCATAGGCTCGAAGTTGTACGCTTGCTCAAACTCTGGGTTCAGTTTAAGAGTGACATCCTCTTCATGAATCTAAAGGAGAAGCAAATGGTGTGATTTCTGTTCCTCACACTCGGTTCCTTGGGACGGTCTTCTGTGTCTGTGGCATGTGGTAACACACTCGTCCCACAGACCTGAGTGGCAGTTTGGTGTAAGAACAAAGAATGAAGCCACCTGCCCCATGCCCACAAGCCCCGTGTGGGGGCTGGCTCTGTTCCGGGACCCTCCAGCCATAGGCAGATCCTGCAGGAAGTGGTTCTGGACCAGCAGGGAGGACAGGCACTTGTGAGGCTGCGTGCAGGTGAGGGGGTGGCCCTCCCATGGCTGGGCTCCAGGCTGGGGGCACTGGGTGCTGCATGGCAGGGTCAAGGCTGCAGGGCTGGGACCACCCCCTGGCAGGAGCTCCAGTCTCTGCAGGAGCCGAGAGGCCCTTTGAGGGAAGCAGGCCCAGCACAGGCCCAGGCTCTCCAGACTGAGAAGAGATCCAGAGAACTGAGATGTGGGAACGCGTCCCCCAGAGTGAGGTGAGCCCAGCCAGCCGTGGATTCTGGCCCTGAGAACATCACACACAGGCACTGCCACTCGCAAAAACACACAAAAACAAGATGAAGTTAAAAATACTGAAAGGTAGAAGTGAGCGAGCCTGAAGTCACACAGAGATGACAAGGCAGCTTCCCTGATGCAGACGACCCTCCAGACATGGCTGCTCTTCCAGAGGTGTAAGTGAACTGAGGGGATAGGGAGGAGATGCCATGTCCCTGCCCCGACTCTCGGAGATGCACCCTCACCCCAACCCTGCGGCCTGACCCACGCACCCGTGCCCCACGGACCTTCCAAAATGACCTTCTGGAATGACCTTCCGTGCTTGGGGCTGCCTCACGTGCACCGGCTTATCTCCTCACCCAGCACCCATCTCCAGTGGGGAGCTGCCCCAGCCCAGTGCACCTGCCGCCTTCCTCACACCGGGCAACCCACCCTGCTGCGTCTTTGAGGGAGAGAGAGGTACATGCTGAGCTGGGTGACAGTGTAGCCCGCGCACAGGTGCAGAACACAGTAAACAGGGAGTGAAATGCCACGAAGTCTCTCCCGAGAGCCCAACTCTCTGGGCCCTCACAGCCCAACCCCTGCAGGCAGGCCTGGCTGTTAGCTCTCCATGCTGGGCGGCCCATGGGCTCATCCTGCCCGCCACCGATCCCTGTGCCCCAGGGTGGGGACACCGGGACCTGCCAAAGGGCCCAGAGCCCCTGGCACACTGATACCCTCCCTTGTGGTGGCATCAGAGCTGGCAGTCTACTTGGTGTGTCTGCTCTGAGGCCCCCACTTTGGGAACAGGCTCAGAACACCCAAAACCACCCCAACACAAACACCCTGACCCATGTGCAGCCTGCGTTCTGCTCAGTCAGAACAGCGGGGTTTCTACAGACGTCACCTCTGCTTTCACGTCACGTTCCCTTCGACTGTCACCGCACCCTCACATCACCCCACATGCCGTCCAGGGAGACCCCTGCTGTCGAGAAGCCCCCCGCCCAGCAGCCCCTCACCTTTACCACGTAGCCCACGTACTCGACGATGTGGCCATGGTACTCCTGCGTTTTCAAAACCAGCTTGTCGCCTGGTGGGAAATACACAGCAGGGTGTGAACCACGGCAACGTACCCTGGGGCCAGCCACTTCAAAATGATGTCTGAGTGACGGGGACAGATGCTGGGTAGCAGCCCGAGTTGTAAGCGACATTCTAGCCCAAATCAGGAACATGAGCTGACAGAACCAGTGCTGCCCACTGACCCCCCCACAGCCCTGCCCACCTGCGTATAGAGAGGGCCGCCCCTCGGCCAGGCCTGGGACCTCCAGCACCAGCGAGTCCCCGCTTCTCTTCAGGGTGACACCGCTCATGTTGTACTCTCTTAGCTCCACTTCCGCGTGGATCTCCTCGAGCCACAGCAAAGTCGAAAACTTCTCCCTGTAGTTCGTCATGTTCAAGCGCTGCGAAGGCAAGCCAGCAGTCAGTGGCAGTCTAGGTCCAGGCAGCAGCAGCAGCTTGAGGTGGGGCTGGGTCTCAGCTGCCAACTTGCAGCCCCAGGGAAGTGATGGCTGCAAACAGACAGCCGTCCTCAGGTCCGGACCCGTGGCCACCTGGAGCTGGCAGATCCCGTCACAGGGGAGAGAACCCAGGAACTGTGGGCCTGGGTGGTGAGGAGGTGGCACTGAGGGGCTGAGGAGGCCAAGGGGCAGAGTGCCTGCCAGCACTCTGGGTGTGAGAGCGCCCTCGTCAGGCCACGAGGGCATCTCGGCCTGGGTCAGCGCAGCCGGGCCACGCTGCCCTGCTCTGGGCAGGGGGGCGGGCAGGAGGGGTGCCCTGCGCATCACAGGGTGTTTAGCACATCCCTGGTCTCCGCCCACCAGATGCTACCAACACCCTAGTTGTGACACCCCGAAAGTGTCTCTTGGGGCACACTGTCATCTGTGGGGAGCCACTGGATTCCAGGGGACAGCTCCCAAAGGTCATGCAAGGTATGGCCTGAGCTCTGAGCGTGCTGTCAAGGGCCTGGGCAGAGTCGAGGGGACGGCTGCCCCAGCGAGCGTTCCTCCGCCGCCACCTGACAGAGCTGTGACGCGCAGAAGTGTCCCACTGCTCCCCAGGAGCTCAACCATGTCCCGGAAATGAGCTCAGCGAGGTCAACTCCAGGACGCCTGGCAGCCACACAAAGCCTCCTGGCACCGAAGGTGGCAGAACTGGAGCCCACGGTGAGGAGAAAACCCAGAACCAGAAACAGCCTGTGATCCACTCAGGAGACAGGACCTCAAAGCCGTTGTTGTAACTGTGTCATTCATGTTCAAGAAACTGAGGAAAGACTGGTAATATTAAAGACCCAAATCGAGCTTGTAGAGAGAAAACTCCACCTGACATAAAAAATACAGTGGATGGGATGATGTGCTGCAAAAGGAAAAATTAGCGAACTTGGCCCAGGCTGGTGCCGCTCAGTGGACTGAGTGCCGGCCCACAAACCAAAGGGTCACCAGTTCGATTCCCAGTCAGGGCACATGCCTGGGTTGTGGGCCAGGTCCCAGTAGGGGACACACGAGAGGCAACCACACATTGATGTTTCTCTCCCTCCTTTCCCCTCTCTCTAAAAATAAATAAAAAATAAAATTATGACAACTCTTTAAAAAAAAGAAAAAGGAAAAATGAGCAAACTTGAAGGTGCAGCAGTAGAAACTGTCCAAACGCAAGACAGACGGGAAAGAGCAGAGAAAAATGAGCAGAGCACCAGAAACGGGGGCGGGGCAGAGAAAGTATTTGAAGACGGACTTGCCAAGAAGTCTCCAAGTCTGAGGGAAACAATCAGCCCACGTAGCCAAAGAAGCTCAAAGAAACCCAAGACATGTGAGGAAAATGACACCGAGGCACGGTGCAGGTCAGATTTCTTCCCACCAGTCATGAAGACACCATCTTACAAGCAGCGGGAAAAGCCTCCACTGTGTGCAGGAATGGAAGCAGGACAGGCGTGTCCTCGGGAACACGGCATGGCAGGCGCCCAGCGTCCTCGCCCCCTTCCAGACACAGAAGCCAGCGAGCACCCGAGAGGCAGCCCAGTCCCTCAGCAGGAGTGCCCACGGAGGCCGGGCAACGTTGTGGTCAGCGGAGGACCCGCCTCCTGAAACGCCTTTGGAAACAGCTGACTACGCACAGTAACAGCAGCAGGACGTGCGGAGTCCGAAACACACACAGAAGGCACGCTTACAACCATCAGCCAAAAGGCCAGGGGAAGGGAGGCTCAAGGTGCCCCAAGACGCTGGCTTCCAGCAGCTGGCGAGCCCAGGACTCGCGCTGCAGACCTGGGCTATCCGTGTGGACCTGGGTTGCAGCCGAATAGCGTTACACACGCAGTTCCTCAGTGACACGGCCACACTGCTTGCCCTCAGCAGCTCAGGTCTTCAGCAGAGGGCCTGAGGCAACTGCGCACACTACAAAAGGTGGTCACTGCCACCATAAAAAAAAAAAGGCGAAAGAGAGGAAAAGAAAACAAATGAAAAACAAACAGCAAGACAGTGCATTCCAACCAAACCCCATCAGCAGCATGCAGACGCTGGGTCATCTGGACCAGAACATCAGAGGCAGAGCTTGTCAGGCAGGACTCCCAGTGCCCGTGACAAAAAGGAACCAGGCTGAGGCCTGAACCCCAGATGGTCCATCCCCACGTTGTCAGAAACATGAGTGTGGTGGCCAATCAGCGCTTCACATCAGGCCCGTTCCTACCTCTGCAAGCAGCGGCTGAAAAGTCAGTATGTCTATTTTCTGCTCCACACATTTCTTTAGCCGGTCGGGTATTGGGTACTGGGGGAGGAAACTTGGAAGCTGGCGTCTCAGGTTCCTTGAAAGAGAGATTCACAGTTGGAAGCGATTCTTAATCTCCTGGGCATCTGGTACAAGACATTTTACTTCCCACCCTTTCCTACTAAGCCAGGACCAAGTCCATCGGTCCCCACGAGGTATCAGCAGGGCACCCACGGTTACTCTGCCTACCTCCCACCAGGCCTCCCCAGGCCCTCTCCAGCTCATGCGGCAGGGGAAGGGGGGCCCGCCTGCAAGAGCGGAAGGGCCTGATGCATGAGACCCCCTGGGGGCCCATGCGCTCCCCGGGATCTGAGCCTGTCTGCGGCACCTGCCAAAGCTGTGGCTGTAGGGAACACACTGCTGCCGGCTGCTCCACCCTGGGCTGCCCTCCTGCTCTCAGCCAGTCACTTCTCTGGGGAGGTGCATGTCTCTGAGCTACGCCCTGCCTGGGAGGGGCACCATCTGGGAGGGCACCACAACTGGGGGAGAGGGACGGAACTGGGAGAAGAGATGTCCCAGCGCCAAGCCCTGCAGGGTTGCGGGCACTGTGCAGGTGCGCCCTGCACTGAGTGAGGACGGGTGCAGGTGTGCCCACTTTGACTTGCCCCCTCGTGTCTCAGTGGATGTGGCCAGTGCCTCCTTCCATTCCCCAGGAGCCACCGTATGCATGGGTTCCTTCAGCTCAGTGTCTTGGCAGGGATGCCCCAGGAGACCCAGAACCAGCAGCACCTGGGAGGCTGTCGCCTCCTGAGAAGTGGGGACACCTTCCCCCCAGGTTGCAGCAAGGCTGGAGAAGGCCACGTGTGAAGTGCACGTGGGAAGTGGGGACAGTCAGCAAGTGACCAACAAGTAGTAATTACAGATGTAAATGAGAGAACGGGAGAGATCACCCCTCGACATGTGCAGGTCCATGGCCCAAACGGTCCCTTTGCCCCCAGGCCCCAAAGAGCTGAGCGAACAGACCGGGCTGCTTACAGTCCCAGGTGGCCTCAGCAGGAACACGTGACTACATGGCTGGCTGTGTGGGGCTGCTGACTGGAAGGGGGGGCCACAGGTGTAGATACTGGGGTGCCAGCCAGGACAGGCACTGGGTCACTGACCTGACAACAGGAGTGTCTTGTCTCAGGGACACTCTGAACTGCACAGTGGTGGCTGTTAATACTGCAATGGAAGTGACGGACCAGGGACAAAAGACCTGTGCCAGTCAACCCCACCCTCTGGCCAGGCCAGGTGCTGCTGGGAGCTGCCTGGTGGACCGCTGACCACAGCCAGGGGCTCTTGGAGCTCCTGAGATGAAGACGCGGTCACGGGGACTCCCCCACAGGCCGCACAGACCCCTCACCCTGCGTTCTGGGTTCCACCCCCAGGGCACAGCCCTTTAGTGGCCAACGCCCCTCCTGCTGGTCCCTCTGTGCCAGCAGCTGCACAGACCCAGTGAGCACGTGGGGATAGGCCCATTACTCTCCAAACGTGACCAAGACTCAGAGGGGTCAGGAGACTGGCCCAAGTCACACAGCTCCCTAGTACAGGAGCTCAAATGATGGTCCCACCCTGAAGGTCACTTAACTCTCTGCCCACAGACTTCCCTCCAGCCAGCCTGCCCATCAAGCCCAGGGCAGTTCGTCATGAGCTGCTAGTGGGCAACTCACGACCGGAGACTCAGGACCCTCCAATCCTGCACAAGGAGGTGGTCGCATCTCCCATGGGCTTGGGGTGGTCCCTGAACTAGCCCATCAGTGACCGCAGCTGAGGGTGAGTGTCTACGCTCCACAGGACAAGCCATGAAATACGGTCACGTCCCCACATGTCAGATTTTTTGGCACAAAACTTTCCAGAGGTTTTCACCCGGCAGCATCCTTGAGATGACACCTAGTTAAATCAGGTGGCCCCTCATTCCCCAGCCCTGTGGCACTAGAAGATTGCAATGCTGTTCTCAGTTTCATTCTCTGAAGATGCCACGTTCTCCAATAGGCTCAGGCAGCCGACCAGCCCTGCTGCCTCTGACACAAGTGTCACTTGGGGGCTGTGACAGCCTGCAAAGGCCACGCCAGCCATGTCTGCTGACCCCTCACAGACCGGTGCTTCGGGGGCTGTGTGGGGCCCAGGCTGCTTTGGGGGCTAGGCTGGGCTGTCGGAAACATCAGAGGTGGCAGAAATGAGGGAAAGGGTTGCCACCTGGGAGGGCCACCTGGAGGCTGGCTGCGTGAAGGGGTGGGCAGGCCATCACCAACCCACCTCCCCGTCCTCACACGCCGGTGGGCTGCGCCCTAGGCCCCTTGGACACGGCTTCGTGCAAACATACCAACCCCAAGTGCAAGGGTGGAAAGGGCCCCCCCCCCCCCCCCCCCCCGCCGCACATACACCACCTCCCCTCCCCTCCACTGGCTCTCACATTGCGAGCGCAGGCTAGGCCATGTGGCCATCATCTCTGTCATGGTACCTTTTCTGCGTGGTCACGACAACGGTGGATTTTGTGGGCGCTGGTGCCTGGGGGCTTTTGGACTTCTTCCATAGGAATGGCTCTCGCATGGCGACCAGGGCCTCCTCTGCGCTAATCACGCTCACCTCCAGGAAGCGTCCGATCAGGAAGCTGGAGAAGCAGAGCAGGAGGAGCTCCCTGCAGCGGCCGGTGGTCCTGGAAAACCAGGCAGGTTCCGTCTGCGCCATCAACACGGCGGCGGCTCAGCATGGACCCCACTGTGCACACGAGGGTGGTCAGGCCTCGCAGTTGACAGGGCCCATCGCTCTCTGTCATGCCTTTTACAGGACAAAGGGCATCAGAGCATCTTTCCAAGACGAAAATCAAACACCCAAACAATCACGTCAGGGATGTGCAAACCCACAGCAGAAGGACGCACACATCAGAGTGGCCCGCCACGAGCGGAGTCACCGACTGCCACTCTGCTTCCTGCCCAACCTCCTGCTATGGGCTTCGTGGATACCCTGGGTCCCCGAGTCCTGCGTCCCCGAGTGCCGTCCCCAGTCACGCACACATTGTCTCGGTGTCTCAGAGGTCAGAGTGGCTGCTTCACATGCCACTGGCTGAAAGAGCCATAAGTGTCACTGTGGTCAGACACTGCTGGGCTCGATCAAGGCAGGGACTCACAAATCGAGTGTTAAAGAGATTTACAATTAATTAGCAGATGCAGGTGGAGGCCTGCAGTCCCAGTGTCCCGCTGACAGGTGACCAGCAGGCCGCATCGCGAGCTTGGACACGGGTGAGGAGGTGGAGGGAGGAGGTGGAGGGAGGAGGGGGCCTGGCTCCGACAGGCTGAGGGCAGCTGGCCTGTGCTGTCACTCACAAGTCAGGTGAGGGGTGGGCGCCACCGTCAACCTCAGGGGCGGGGGCAGTGCCTCACATGGTTGAACTCACACCAGCCACGGTCACCACCAGTGTTTTGGTTACGAGCCTATCCCATCAAAAGAACTACACGTACTGCTCGTACCATCAGACCTGGAAAAGCCACATGCAGGACCTACCAGGTCAGTGTGTCAGCGTCCCCAACACAGACCCACTGCAGACCCTGCTGCCACGTACTTGGCCTCACAAATGACCACAACCAGGGCTTTTCCACCGGGAGGGATGAGCCCGCTGGGTTCAGGATCGGCTGCTCCCTTCTGTGAGGTGCTCTGTTCTTTTTCCCCATTTTCTGCATCATAGGCACAGCCCCCTGGAAGGAGATATCAGACTCAGGGTGAGTTGCTTCTGATGGGGGTGGCGCGCCGGGGATGCACATGCCCACGCACACACCCAGCCAAGCCCAGTGCCAGACATAAGACAACAGCAAGCTGACAGCAGGCAGCTTTCCCCAGTCTGCAGCCATTGGCAGAGAGCAGCGTGTCTGGCACACCTCTGCCCTTATCCCCCAAACGTCAGGGAAGGTCCGGAGCCAGAGAGCCCATAGCACCAAAGGAGCCCAGCCCCGCCGTCTACCTGGGGGGACAGCACTGCCGTGGCCCCCGCCATTCTCTGGCGCCTGGTCGGCTTGGGCATCTTGGCTGCTGTCTGCTGGGTGGACACTGCCCTCCACCTTCCCAGGGTTGGCTCCAGGAGGTGCCAGCAGGCAGCGCTGGATCCTACACAGCATGTGGAACTGGAACTGCCTGGCTCTGTCCCAGCCGGCCAGTTTGCAGCTGATCAAGTGCTGAGGAACATCTCCTTTGTTCCTGCATAGAGGGGACTGTGCTCGAGCAGCAGGACCTCAGACACACACTCAGCTGTTGTAAAACATGGCTTCCTAGTGACTGGGAAAAGGCCACTGCAAACACCCTTGTGGGCACAAGCACAAGGGAAGTTCTAGGGTGAATGTTTCCAAAGAAGGACAAGTAACTGAGCAAAGTAGGCCCGGCCCCACAGCGCCGCTGGGACCCTAGCCGGGAGCCCCCACATAGCCCCGTGGACTCACTCTATGCAGAGCACCATGCTCTTGCTGCTTCCTTCCTTCATGGTTCCGAAGTTGGTCATTCTCGTCACTTCGATGTTGCCTTTGTCTTTCAGCAAGAGGGCCTCGCAGACCTCTTCAGGAGCCTCGGCCTCAGTGGTGGTGGCGTTGTCTCTGCAGACAGGCCCGGACAGCGTCACGGCCACCGAGCAGGCCGCCTCCTGTGGCACTACCACCCTCCCCCAGCCTCCCCTCCTAGACCGGAGACGCCAGGCGCAGGACGAGCTGCTGGAAGAGGGACAGAGTCCACCCCCAGAGGGCCTGCTGGCGGGAGCCTGCTCCTCCAGCATTGCAGGTCTGCGGGGAGGACGGCAGCCATCCCGGAGGAGGAGATGGTGACCTTATCAACTTTGCAGGGTGTGTGGCCTCTGGACCAGGCCCACTTCTGTGGCCAGGGCGGGGGCACACGGGTGGCCCTCAGCAAGTCCCTTCCTCCACTCAGCCCCAAGCCCCCACTGGTGGGATGGTGGGGACACCCAAGTCAGGGGTTCGAGGCCTGGCTCAGACTGTGGGGGCCTCCCCTCACCCTGTGAGGTCGTCTGTCTGAGGCAGACACGGGAGCAGACCCCAGGCCAGGCCTGGGGTTGGTCCCTGGCCGAGCGATGACCAGCACCCCCTCTGGATGGCTGCCCTGGTTCACTCTGCTGCCCAGAGCCATGGAGGCGGCTGCCCTGGGGACTTGCCACAGCCAGGAGCCAGCTGGCCATGCCCGCCCACCTCATGCAGCAGGTGCTGGCATGCCTGGCAGGCCCTGTGCCTCTGAGAGCTAAGTTGGCAAGCCAATGAGGGGCAGGAGATCAGGACTGGAAAAGACCAGGTGGTCCGAACAAGAGAGACCCTGAGGGTGCTGCTGGACAGGATAGGCCAGGCAAGTCAGGCTGAGGGGCAGCCAGTCTGTACCCCCAGATTCTGGGACTCGATTACGCAGTAGGAAATGAGCTTGATTTCTGTGAGGAGGTGGGACGACAAACGAGTAACTGGGCACTGGGCAGTGAGCTTCGAGCTGAGGGGAGGCAGGTGGAGGAGGGGTGATCCATGGTGGGGAGCCTGCCGGGCGGGTGGAGGCAGAGGCCACCAGGGTGCCATGGGAAGGACACAGGCATAAGGAGTAAAACGCCAATGTGGTAAAGAACAAGGTATGAACCCACCAAACAGAGAAACCGCCCAGGGCAGACGAAGGACAGGATGGGCCTTTGACTCGATCACCACAAACACCGGGGGAGACACCTCCTTCCCACCACTGCCCCACCACCATGAGGGCGTGGACAGCCGCTGCTCAGCTCGACCAGGCAACTCACACACCCGGCTGCGCAGGCCTCCGTCCCCCTTCCCACCCAGCCAGTGGCTGGTGCCCTTACCGCCTTGTCACCGGGGTCACACACAGGGCCCTCCACAGGTAGCACGACTGGCTGCTCTCCACCACCACGGTGCTGACCACATCGTGCCTGCGTGGCAGGTACCCCTTTGGAAGCTTCACAGAGTCCAGGGTGAAAAAGATGCTGTCATCGATGACCCCATGTCTCCCCCAGAGGCTGGAAATGCAGGCCTGCGGGCACAGAGTCCGACAGCTCGCGGGCCCGCTGGCCCCTGAACAAATGCCCAGGGACCATGGCCTGCCCTCACCTGGGCCCCTGCAGACAATGACGGGGAACCTTGGGGCAGTGGGACCCTGCTTCTGGAGTGGAAGCAATGTCCCAAAGATGACGCCAGTCTTGGTGACCTTGGAGCCAGGGCTCTGCATATGCCACCATCCTCATGGGGGTCCCAGCTGCACGTCCCTCCACTGCCCTCACTGCCCACAGTCAGGACTTCTGCATGAAGTGCCCCGCTTGGAATGTAGCCAGGACACCATGCCGGGGGGGTCTGTGGTGGCCCCAGGGCGCCTGGGAGAGCAGGGCAAGGGCAGGCCAGTACCTACCCGGTCTACACGCTTGTACCGCAGCGGCTTCACCAGCGCGGCCTCACTGCTCCACGTGCCTGGCCGGATCCAGTACGTGGCCTCCACCCAGTCTCCCTTGCATGGCTCGAAACCTCCGAGGCAGGACAGCAGCGTTACCGGGTCTGTCCTGACCGCGGCATCTGGCCCCTCGGAAAGTGTGACCATGCACAGGCCTTCCTGCTCTAGGAGAGACGCGCAGTGCTCTGCTGGCAGGGACACGCCTGCCACCTGCATCTCCTCCAGACCCACCCAGCTGCATGGCCTCCTCCGCTCGGCCCAACTCTGCCTGCCTCCCGGGTCTGCGGCCAGGTGGCCGGCGGGCATGGTCTCAGAAACCATCGGGTCCAGACACTCCCCGGATTTTTATTACAAATCCCCAAGTATCGTCAGCAGAGCAACAAATGTGCTCAGTGGTAGACCTGTCACCCCCTTCCAGTGACTGGAAGTGCAGGCGCACAAGGGTAGGCAGTCTCATGAGCCCAGGCACCCTGTCTCTGCAGCTCTGCCCAGACAGTGTGAGTGCCCCTCTTGCCTTGGGGACGCAGGAAGTGGGGGCTGGCAGCTACACCCATGCAGCTCAGGCTGGGAGCTCACTGCAGCCCTAGGGCATGCCAGGTGGCTGTGCTGGGGCTTGTGCCTTGGCCTGCAGGGTGCCAGGTGCCAATAGGCCCTGCTGGCAGGCTGGGTGGGGGAGCTGGGAAGGTCAGTGACACACAATGCCATCCTGGGTGATGGCTCCGCTATCCTCCCAGAAGATGGGGAGAGCGGGGCGGCTGCCGCGCCAGGTGTGCAGCAGAGCAGCTGCAGCCTTGGGTGATGTTGTAGTGAATGCGCCTGCCAGCACCACGCTCAAAACTCCAAGGGTGTGACTGGGCCCTGAGTTTGTTTCTCCAGGAAGCTGGTGATGGGCACGCACGAGCCAGACCCTGTGACAGGGGCTGTCCATCCTAGGGCCACAGGGGCAGGGCTGGCAGGTGTGGGGCACCAGAGCCCAGGGCGCCATGCGACACAGAAGATGGGCTCTGCACAGCATCTGTTCACCAGTCATGGCTGCCGGCTTTTAACTCCAGCCTCCTGGGCACACACAAGTGGTGAGGCGGTCTTGGCTTCCACAGAGCATGCTATGCGGCTCAATGCTAGTCACAGGCCGCCAGGAATGCTGGGAGATTCAAGTGTGTCAGCAGGCACCACAGACAGGGGCTGAATGATCAACAGTAGGTGGTTTTAATGTGCCCAGGTATTATTTTTCAATTTCCCAGAAAGAATTAGTTTTGCAAGCAGTTTCTGATCAGTACCACTTTCAAGGTCCATTCACGTGACGATATCAGTTTACAAGTCAATATACAGGTTTTGAAAACGAACTTCATTTTTGTGAAGTCCGACACCCGTCCTCCCTTTGGAGCTGGGCCCCAGTTTGAGTGTAGCCTGCTCACCCTGCTTGGCTGTGGAAGAGGAAGGGGCCACCATCAGGGCACGGGGCAGCACCAAACCCACCTCGGTCCCCCTCCTGCCCACCAGCTGGTGCTTCCTGGGGGCTAATCCCAACCATAAGCCAGAGGTCAAGGCCAAGTGGTCCACATGGGGCAGGCCTGGAGGTGAGAGACTGCCCAACACCACAGGGAAGAAGCCCTGGACTACCTGCGGCTCTGGACTCTTGGGCCTTGCAGAAGGTCTCACGAAGGATCCATGGAACCTCCTCTTCGTCTCACAAGTAGGGGCATAAACCACTTTAGTTTGAAAATAAGGAGGAGTGATTTCCGGTCAAGATGGCGGCATAAGTAAACCCAGCTCACCTCCTCGCTCAACCACATCAAAATTACAACTAAAATACAGAAGGACCATCACTCAGAACCATCAGAAACCAAGTTGAATGGAAGTCCAACAACTACAGAATTAAAGAAACCACATCCATCCAGACTGGTAGGAGGGGTGCAGATGCAGAACAAGCTGCTCCCACATCCACAGGGGTGGATAAAAATTCAGGAGGGATATCCTGGGAGTGAGGAGTCCCAGCCCCTAGCCCAGGATTCCCATGCCAGGAAGACAAGCCCCCACAGCTTCTGACTGTGATAACCAGTGGGGATTGAGTTGGAGGAAGACACTTGTATAGTCCAAAGTGGTTCCTCTTAGAGAACCCACCACAGACTCACTCCTCTGAGCTCCAGCACGGGGGTAGCAGCTTGCAGGGCACCAGTGGCAGACAGGGAGGAAGTGAAGTGGCTGACATCAAGGCTGGAGCTGGGGGACAACTGTCTCCCAGACAGAAAAGTAGGCAGAAACCACTGTCCCTCTTCTGAGCACCCCCCTCACAGAGCCGGCAGGCAGGTACCATGTCTGAGACTCCATTAACCTGGCCACCACTCTCTGCCCCACCCTGGAGATCCCCAGAGACTCTGTCCTACCCAACTCACAGGCCCACCCAAGTTGTTAACAGAGACTTTTCCTTGTGAATGGCTGGTCTTGGCTCTTGCTTTACAACTTCCTGCAACCTCTCAAACAAGCAGCAGCTGGCCTCAGGGAGCTCCAGGCCCAGCACTGGCAGCAGACATCTCAGATGGCTCTATAGCTCAGGCAGGGTGGCCCAGGGCAGAACACAGGTGGGGGCTGACCTTGTCCTGCACCACCCGGGAAACCCCAGGGCCTTTGCACCCAGTGGTCAGCTACAGACCACGTTGGGGCACCACCAC